>JAAAKE020149992.1:0-11091 GCA_010014785.2 Anisolabis maritima | reverse complement strand
TGGAGACAATTCCATATTTTTAATTTATGGAAGCTGTTATCCAAATATTTTATTTATACCACTAGTTTTTTTTTTTTCACAAGACTATATGAAATTAAAAAAAAGGATATTAAATTTAATGGTTAATTTTTCAAATATAGAATTGTAATAGAAATTATAAAGATAAATCCGTAGCTATTAACGGGTCCAAAGGGACAGAGGCCCTCTGAAGGCGTTCGTACATTTAGCAGTAATCTTTACTTTATACTTTATTTAGATGATAATAGATGATTGATTAAAATTTTTATTTTATCATAATAGAGAAAATAATAATCGGGATTTAATGATAGGGGGGTAATGAGAAGCAATCATCAATCAGCCTCTCCCTACTTTGAGAATTATTAATATAATTCGCTTATCATAAATAAAAAAGGAAATTCTCCCTTTTTTCGTTTGGGTTGTAATTAGCAATAAACGTTGAACGTTCCATGCTTACAAGGTCCGAGATGGTGAGTGGGTTATTTAGGGGCGATCCTTTTTCAAGAGGAAGAGACCTCTTACTACAGTTGAAAAGGGCAAAAGAGAGAGAGAGAGAGAGAGAGAGAGGTGGGAAGATGGGGGTGTCGGTCGCGTGGCAGCAGCAGCCACCTGCCCTTTTTGTCAAAGGGTTGCGTGTCTGGGCTTGGGTTGTGTTAGGGCAGGTCCTGCGGGAACTCCCCCGCAGGCAGGCGTCAGGCGCCACTCTCGCTTTGCCGCTTGGTAATCCCCCCACCTGACCTAGACAACTGGCGCGCCACTGTGCGGGCGATTTGCGAAACATGCGCGCACTTTGCATCGCTCCTTAAACTCTCCCTCACTCTTTCTCTTTCTCTCTTATAGCCATCCATACCCATTCCCTTTCTCTCTCTCCCGTTGGCTCGTAATTGATTCCTCCCCGTTTCCAAATCTCTCCCTGAGATTGCGCTCTTTACACGCGAAAAATCCTCTTTATAGACTTTGTCGTACAAGTGGCTGTCTATGTTTGCACCCTTTATTTGGATCTTTAAACGCCCATTTGATATTGTCTATTAGCTCTATAAAGTGTATAATAAACACTTTGTCACTCATTCAAGTTAATTTCCGCCTAAATGGCAGAGAGAAAAATAATTCACTTAAGAGTCTATTAAAGTATAAACCAATTATCACCCAAATGAAATAGATAATACAATTTTCTTACTAAAAACTTTTTTATTTGCTAATTCACCTTGATCTTGAATTCTCTACTCAATCTTAGCCAGACCTTTGATAGAGAAATTTTGAATAGTTCCTAAACCAAGAAGGACGGCATCTTCGGTGAGACAAAACTCTCCAAGCTATATAATTTGACTCTTAGCTATACCTGATCAAAGATACCGCTCTTTTTATGTATTTACATAGGAAATTGGTTGATTTGGTGAGTTTCCCAGGATGGGATATAGACTTGGAGACAATTCCATATTTTTAATTTATGGAAGCTGTTATCCAAATATTTTATTTATACCACTAGTTTTTTTTTTTTTTTTTTTCAAGGAGTAAATGAAATAAGTATTTGATATTTCTATGAAATTATAATTAATATAATAAGTGGATACAATTTCTCTTATACGAGCAGACGTGTAGAGAGTATCACCTTTTATGATGAGTGATTAATACTTGTAAGAACTGTTATCTTCAATATCGTTGATATAGTGGTAATTTTTGATTTAAGCGATTAATTTCTTTGTTTGTCGTATCATCAGGGTATTCACTCCCCCTCCTCCAAATATGTTCATTTTACTAAACTACTACTTTAATATATGCTTTGTCTAGATTTTTTTCATCCAAAATACTCCGCGTGAAAATATGAATTTATTTTTAATTTTTTTCTGATTAAAACTTATAAGCAAATTATACTGAAAATCACCGTTTACAAAATTGAATCTTGATCCAATAAAATTTTGTGGTGAAATATATTTCATATAAATATAAACATTATTTAAAATTAGAAAGTAATTGGGAAAAGTACAAAAATATTTTTTATTAATTTTTTTATTCAAATTCATAAATGTGTGGGTGTTTGTTTATTTTGAACTTCTCTACTTTATTAAAAAAAAAGTCCCTATTTTTAGGGAAATAAATGAGAAAATTGACCTAACCTAATTCAAGTCATCATCCTGTTTTAAAAATAAATGATACTAAATTTTTATAAATATTTGTGATTGATTAAAAAAAAAGACTAAAGAATTTTAATTTTATTTGGTGATAAAAATAGCCAAACGAGTGAGAGAGAGAGAGAGAGAGAGAGAGAGAGAGAGAGAGTGAGTGACCCTGGCTTGAAAACGAAATAACAAACAAACCGGCAGCATTTCATTCATTCAGGGGCGGGGGAGAGAGAGTTTATGAATGAACATCTATATAGGTATATACTAAATACATGTGGGTACAAATAATAAATAATTGAAAGGAGTGAGTGAGGGCATCGAACCCAGGCCCCCTCCTCCCCAAATTGCACAAAAACAGAGCACCCTCTTAGATTATTGCCCTTGACCGCAAGCCAAGGGGTGCTAAGCGACAAATACCCCTTCCCCCCTCAAGGCCGGTGGTCCCCCTTTACAATGCAATTGTTTCAGCAATGACAAGTGTGATATCAAAACGGAAGGGAGGGCACCCAGACACCTCTTCAGATAACGCCTTTTAAACATCAAATGTTTTTTTAACGTCTATCAAATACTAAGAAATTGCATTCACAGTTACATGGTGCAATAGAAAGCATGGTGAAATTGGCGCACGGCGTGCGCGGAAAGCACGGGACGTTTTATTTACGTGATGATATCTGCAAATAACTGACCGAAAGTTAAACAATGTTCTATCCCCAAAAGTCCTGCGGCCATGGCTATTTATATTTCAAGATAAATAAATGCAATATTGGAAATTAAATTCAATAAAAAAAAAAAAATAAAGATGAGTTGGATAATTCAATTGAACCCTCCTCCTTCCAGGGAGAGAGGAAAAAAAATAAATGTTAATTAAAAAGTATTTAAATGGCTTTTTTTTATTTCTGTTTAGAATCCAAACAATTATTTAATAGGAAATATATTTTTATTTTATTTTCCTCGATTTTCCCTTTTAGATTAAATTTTTTCGGGAAAAATAAAGAAAACTTAGAAAAAAATTCTATATTAGATTTACTTACTCAAAGAGATTACAATTTCTTAGTAAAATCTTAATCAAATACTGTATATTATGCAGTTTCTTATTATTTATAGTAATAAGAATAATAATCTCTTTTCAATCATATCTTTCAGAGAGTGAATCGTTGTAGCTTTTTTAGGGAGTTATTTTCTTAGGATAAATTGGAGGGAGTACCCGTTTCCTACTCTAAAAAACCATTACTAATAAATTTGGATTTTTACTTGAAGTGGATTTCATATTAAAAACTTAAGTCCTGGTGCAAAGAAAGAAATGTATTTAACTTCTATAAATATTATCTAGTTTATTTTTGAAAAATTTCACCAATTTTCACTCATTCGTTATTAACTAACTAACCAGGATTATTATTTCGGGTGGGGGCCCAAAGAAAATTTCTTTTAGGAAATTTAGATTATGACTTTTGTTTCATTTTTCAGCTCTTTCCCTTCTTTTGGTTTTGTTTTTTGCATTTTTCTTTGATTTTGAAGGGGTGGGGGAGCTCGATTTCCCACAGGCACTTCATATTATTATTATTTCATTGTTTTTAGGGCCTATGATGGCTGGAGACAAAAATAAACTTTCCAACTTCGTACAAAATTATATTATTCATCTATCTAAACGAGAAGAAACTTTTTTTGGCTTTGATTCCCACGAAAAGGTGTAAATGAATAAATTTTTGAAGGATTTTATAAGGTGACGAAATTCCAGCCATCCAGAAACGTCATCTTTTAATTATTGTTTATAAAATAAATTTTTGTATAACTAGGAGTGGAACTTGAGGGTCTTCACATCCCTCTAATTTAATCCATTCGGCTAATTGCGTCATTATCACTTATTGTGATGAAAATATAATTTTTTTAGAGGAGATTTGGTGGCTGTGTAAAACAGTTATTCTTAGGAAAGGTCAGCCAAAATAAAAACTTTATGTGATTGTCGATCTCGGAGACGTTTCGAGATAAATTTATTATCTCATCCTCAGGCCAAAAATCAAATATTTGCATAAAGTTAGTCTTTTTATACATATACAATAAATTTTCTCAGAGTGATAGTAAGAGAGAGTGAGAGAGAGAGAGAATAATAAATTGATCTCGAAACGTCTCCGAGATCGATAAGCACATAAAGGCTTTTATTTTGGCTGAACCCTTGCCCTTTCCCAAGAATATAATTTTTTTATTTTTCGTCATTTTTCATTTATGGGAATTAATATTTCTAACTCTTCAAAAATCATAAAACCTGAATAATTTATAATTACCGTATTTGGCTATAATTCGATTTTAGGCAAATATCTAAATATTAGTGATTATCGACTTCTTAAATGAGCATAATAGAATTTTAATGAAATATCTGGTTGAATGTATTTAGTCACTTATTAATGTCGTTTCAAATAATTAGAGAGATAAAATGAAAGGAGGGGGTATCTAAATTTATATTCCTATATCAATTCATGAATAAACAACAACAAAACAACATCAAGATGCCCAATTAAAGTGAACAAATAAAGTGAATGAAAGAGAGAAGGAGGAGGTGGAGGAGAAACAAACAGGTCCTCGATCAAAAGGAAGAAAAAAGGGCAGCCAAGGCGGGGGTGGACCTACCCCAAGGGGTACAGGAGCCGAGGGTCATTAGTCTTTATCAAAGTGGAGGGTGCGGCTTTTTGGACGTAGGTCAGGTTCTATCCCACCCCTCCCCCACAAAACCGCCCCCGAGACACGCGAACGTCGTCGTCGACGTCGGGATAGACACAACAACCCCCAAAAAAAGGACACCCTGTCTGACTCACGGGAAATATTTGACCCTGCGTTATATTATGTCAGCCCAATATGATGATAGGTCTCTTTCTCCTTATAACGTACTAATCTTTGAAGTAAGGGTTCATTTCATATCCTACTCACTCACTCTAAGTTTAGTGCATTATAATATAATTATAATCTGAAAAGCTTTATTTTTATGCTTAAACAGTGGCCGAAATTTTGTTTGACTCTTTTGCCAATTTACCCACCATATTTTTATTGGTGAAAATTTGTATTTTACTTTTTTTTTTTGTAAAGTTCTAAGTATGTTGGCAAGTGAAAATGTTAATATGCCCTTTGACAAATTCCAAGCACAGAACAATAATTTGAATATTAATTGGTTATCTTTTTGTTTGTATGGCTTGCTCTCTTTTTGCTCTTCTGCAACTCTTAAATTTGTACCTTATATTAAAGAAAATTTTACTATTTTTTATATATTGGAATTTCTTAAGTAGGTAATTCAAAGATCTCCCATAGTTCTCTAAATAAATATTTAAGAAAAATAGTAACTCAAGAGATTCTATAAAAATGCATAGTATAATTTTTCTTAAGTTTTTCTTAGGATTATGGACTTTGGAATTTAGATTTAAAAAAAAACCTAGTAAAATTCTCCTTAAAATTTTTCTTATGAACATCTCTGACTGTCCTAAGAGTACAGATGTTGTAAAAGATACTTTTTTCTTATTTGCAATTTCACTTTCGATTTTTTTTCATCAATTTGTTCAATTTCATTTACCTTTTTGCACCTTAGCACTCAGCCATAATCAACTTTTTTTGCAAATAGATTTCATCGATGTGTCCAAGTCCGGCAGGTTCATTCCATAAATATTTTTTCAAATTTATTTTCTTAATTTCGTTACATAAATTTGAACAGAAATTGTTAATCCAAGATTCAGGGGAAAAAAAAAAAACTTAAATTACAATATTTCTTCAAAGATTGCTTTTAGACTATAGAAGAGAGAGTAGAGAAAAAAAAAAAGGTATATTGATTTTCCATATAAAGTCATAATTTAAAAAAATAAATATTTCAAAGCATTATGACATCAGTAAAAAAAAAAAAAGAATCAAGTTAACAATCAATAATTTAGAAATATTCTCTGTTCTCATAAAGGATTAAATAAAAAATTACTTTTGATATATATAAATTGAGCCTCATAGCATCCAGGTTAACTTGCTGGAGAAATCGGCTCCATTATTATTGGACAGCTTCCAAAATCGTAAAAAAAATTGCAATTTTTTATGAGAGATCAAGCTTTGGGGTAAAAAATTGTTATTATTATTATTATTATTATTATTATATTTCTTTTTTTCGGATAAAGATCATAAATTTTAAATGAAAATTTACAATTGTTTGAGTTAGTTTTATCTTATAAAATACAATAATAATAAATTATATTATAGATAAAAAAAATTGATTAGATTGTTATTGTTGTTTGTATTCTCTTCTCTCATTAATCATTTTAGATTATAAAAAAAATTCTTAAGAAAATACCTATGAGTTGATTATGAATTTTTTGTTTAGAAGTAGGAGGGAAGTTTCTTTAATAATTAAACTTTCAATTATATTCAGCTACAAAAGTGATATGTGATTCGAAAAGCGCGCTGATTTTTTGTTGTTCGGCTGACAACACTGTTTTTGTTATCTATTATACTTTTGTTATTGAGAGCTTTTTTGTTTATGTTGCCATGGAGCGGTAGTATATAACGAGCAACGCGTTTTATTCATGAAAGCGAACAAAATTCTGCGGACACTGTCAGACGACTTCGGTCGTAATGAGACTCCAATTGAATCAATAGTTTTCAAATTTATGAAAAAAGTTTACAGAAACAGATTAAACAGTCAATATTAAAAAAACAGCGGACTCTCCGTTTTGATAAAAAGTTTTCATGATTAAACTTCATTGTTCGGTGGAATAGCGCTCCATGATAATAACAAAAAACACTCAATAATAAATTAAATATACAACAACAATAAAAACACTGTTGTCAACCGATCAACAAAAAAACTTTTTGAATAACTCCACTTATATACGATTATAAAATTTATGATTTTTTTCTTATAGGAAATTTTTTATTTTATTTTATTTTTTTAAATCTAAATTAAGTCTACCCGTATATACCGGCACAAATTTCAAAGTGACAAATGACAATACAAGTACTTTTCCTGTCAATACTACTTTATCTATGAATTCTTCTTCTAAAAAAGTTAGTCTCAGGATAAGGAAGGTATAAACGAGAACGAGTTTTTTTTTTTATGGACATTGCCAGAATTTTATAGCAATTTGATAGCAACTTAAAAAAATGTTACGGAAATTTGATTCTCTTTTTTGGTCAATATCTTAGAATAAAGAGAGAAAAAACATGAGTGAGTGAGTGTTAGTGGGAATAAATAAACAACAAACAGCAGAGACGTACGACACGTTAAATGTCAAATGATACTCCCAATGAATGTTATTGATGCCTATCAAAGGCCCTAACAGTCGATCGGCTCCAAATGCGGATAATCCTTCCGGATTTACTCACCCGCTCACTCGCGTAAATTAAATGCGATTAAATTCAGGTAGCAGATGGGTAAAATTTTGTTATTGAAAAAAACAGAGAGATAGACAGGGACACAAATAAAATCTCATATTTTTAAATTTTTTAGTATAATTATTATATAAAGATTTTAATCGAAAAAAGACATTAAAATTAATTAGTAAAAATCTGCTGTGATAAACGCACATCACAACTTTCTACTTACGGTAAGAAAAGCTGAATGATGTGCTGTTACAGCAGATTTTTAGAGTCGGTTCCCCTAGGTAGCCGTGTAGTGCCAATTCAATTCCAATTTAATTGATTTCGTTAGAGTAGTTTAAGAAAAAGAGCGGTTACTCCCGCTGTTAACCGAACAACTACATGAGTAAAGTCGGCCCCAAACTATAAAGGTTAATACATTTCAAAGATCATCTAATAAATAATTGAAATATGAATTTTAATCAAAATCGTTACGAAATTCGAAAAAACTAAAAAAGTTGGCCGATTTATTCAAAAGCTTCGAGGTGCATACGATGAAGGTATCTACTACCTTAAATATAAAATTTTAGCTTCGTACGTTTTTAAGAAATATTGTTCACAGACACAAACCGAGCCATTGAAAAATCTCTACGTTACAACTGGGATTTGATGTTATTGTTATCATTTGCTCTAGATAAGGGAGGATGGAAGAGAGCAGGTTATCCAAGGCATAAGGGCACTTGATGCCAAAGGGGGAGTCATGCTTAACAAAGGGTGCCTAAAAAAGGTCAAGTGAAAAATCCAAACAGAAAAATGTATGTGTGACTTGATACGTTATCTTTCATTTTAGCACCGGACTTGTCCTAGAAACTTAAGTTAAACAATTAATTGCATATTCTTTTCAAGTTTTTCTCACTTGGATTTATAAATGTAAATATTAATAGGCCAGAGGATAAAGGCCACTTTTCTTAATTTTATAACAGTTTATTTTTATAATCATTGAAACATTATTTTAAGATTCAAACATTTCTATTTTGAATATTCTAAAAAACAAAATTAATTCGCTGTCAAAACATGATGCTACAAATAACAATTTTTAAATTTCTAATAAGCTCTTACTAGACAAGTTTTTTTAACGTTAGATGTTGGTGAGTTCTAAATTTAATTTTATAAATAAAACGAAAGAGGAGACAAGCAATTAAACAAAAAATAATGTCTTAATATCTAGTTACGTTCAAAAAGAAGCTAAATACAAAGAAAATTTCCCAAAAAATATCAAATTAAATTCATATCAAAGAAAATTAAAATAAAATAAAATTACGACCTGGAAAAAATTAAGTGAAAGAGCCAAATTATTTATAAAATTTTTATCTAAAGTTATAAATGCCAATTGAGTCAAGTTTCAAACGTGTTAAGTCACATATTTTCCAAATTGAGTAATTTATCTCTAACAAATGTGTTAAGTCCTAACCAATTCTATTGTTGTCAATAGAAGTGCAGGTCCATTTGCCTTAATGCTTTTTTTTTTCTTTTTTTAAAAGAAATTATCATTTTGTCACCATTTATAAGATTTTAATAAATTTAAAAATTACTTTACATACTTTAAAAAAATAAAATAAAATCTCTTGCCATATAGGCATTAGGGAAAATAATCTAATATTTTTTTATTTTTATTTTTTATATAAGTTGAAAATGTTTTAACGATTTCGTTTTAATGTTTCTATTCTCTAGGGTTCCATTTTTCATTTGTTTTTGTTTTTCACGCACCATTTTCATATTGGTCTATCATTTATTGTGCGTTCAGCACGAAACTCATTTCTCCCCTGAATCAATATTAGCCTCTGGCCTCTTATTCGCCAGCGGTTAAACGGAATTGTATTAAAAATACATTTCAGATAAGAAGATAGGAAAGAGAAATTTCAAGGACGAGGGATATTATACAAAATTCCTTTACCATTTTCTTATAATTAATAAAGCAGGCTTATATAGTAAAAATGAATCTAATAATTTCTCCTTTCTCTAGTTTTTAAGGTTAAATTATAAAAGAAATTCAATCTTAAATATTTAAAAATTTAAGCACCTCTCAAGTATTTTACACTAAAATTAAAAAAGCTCACAGATTGGACTTATCCCCTTTGTCTTCTGAGCAGGTCATAAAAGGGAGGCTCTACGAATTAGAATAAAATTTTTTGAAAATTAAGAAAATTAGCCCGAATGCAGGTTTATAATTTAATCATGTTGAGATTATATTGATTCGCATATTTAACGCGCATGTTTGTTTTGGTTATATGATCAGTCAGATCAATCCTTTTAACAGTTTATAATTATTAATTAATTTATCATAATTTCTCTAAAATATAATAGATTTGGAACATTTTATTCAAGTATTTAATAGAAAATTTAATAAAATTTTTAAAGAATGCCGATAAACAAATTTTTGTTAAATGGATTCAAATAAAATAGATTCCTTTTATTAGAGATATCATAAATAAACTAGGATTTGCACAAAATTTCACGTATAAATAAATAACCGCGAATCGTTTTTTTTTTTTTTTTTGTTTTTATTTTAAGTCATTTTCGGCTGCTGAAGCCATTTTGAATTTACAAATTTAATTTAAGAAAAATGGGTATCGATGGCTTCGGGCGGACGGTCAGTTTCTCGGAGGTCACCTACCCGAGATTCAGCATCGCTTGGCCATGCTTAATGACACTGACCTCGGTGGCTGTTTCTCTTCTTCTCGGCCAAGGCCGTCGGCCTCTCTTTAAATCAAATTTACAACTTTGACTCTTTTACCGAGAAGAAAAATACAACGAAGAGTTCTTACTTTATAGTGCAATTGTTAGGTTGGTTGTTTATTTTCCGCATAAAACGTAAAAATGAAAAAACACTGGAGAAAAACATGAAAGAATTTGCTTTTCAAAACACAAATAAAGATGGTTCTTTGTCATATACAATAGAAATTCGATTGTATGGATGCAGGGCCACAGCTTTTTTAGCCACTTTTCCCTCAATTTTTCCTATTTTCTAAGTTTTTCAAATTCGAATTTGATTATGTGTACCCCTGTCCGGATAATCGAGTTTCTACTATTTAAAAAATTCATACTAATATAGTACTGACCATCAGACTCTTCGCATTTAAATCCCTTAAGCAAAAATCTGGTGTGACTGCAGCACAACTTCCTCTTACCAAAGGTAAGGAAAATTGTGTATTGTGCTGTCACACCAAATATTTTGCGTCGGGCCCCATACGTACCCACTTCACAATTTTATTACACCTCTCATTTTTAGAAATTTTTCGTTTGTATGTATTAATCATTTATCAATATTATAAAAAAATTAAATTAAATTAATTAAATTGGCAATTTTTTTTTTAGTCTTTTCGGCATCTGAGGCCATATAAACTTTTCATCGATACATGTATAAATTTATTACGATACTTGTAATCCAGGCATATTTATTTACATCAATTGTTATCCAATTGATATAAATAAATTTTAATCGGACTGCCTGGGATCCGAACCCACACCCCTTAGCTTTTAGAGTTATCAATATTGATGATGTCAATATCTTTATCCTCTTGACCACGGGGAGGGGGAAATGTCAATAAAATATCGTTTATTATCAAACATAGGAATTAAA
>JAAAKE020149981.1:0-12766 GCA_010014785.2 Anisolabis maritima | reverse complement strand
TTAAGTTATTTTTTTACCAGTGTAATAATTTAAAATCCATCCCAGTCTAATTCAAGAAATATTTTTTTCAAGTCCTTCGGCATATGAGGCCATATTTAAATTATTTACTTGTCAATATAATTTAAATAAATTTAATTGGATCCTTAGAGCGGGAAACAACAGTTTTATCTCCGCTCTAAATTTCCGGAACCCCAAAGAAGCTTCTTTCTAGAATAACCACAACATTTCAGTCGCAAACAATCGCCCCTCGACACACAACACGTCTCCTCCTTATAATACTTGTATTCCAGAGGAAGGGATTTTGTTCAACATTAAAACTCTTAAAATATTAAAATGGTATAATGAAATATATTACAAGAAGAGACGATAGAAAATAATCCTCTCATTCTATTTTATTATATAAAAAAATAAAAAAAAAAAAAGGTCTAAGCTCAATTCATAGTAAATTAAATTATTTCGAAGAGCCTCAGAATATTGACTCATCCACCTGGTATTAAGATGGTATCTTCTTTTCTAGCCTGAAAATTAAACTTTAATTCAAACAGTGAAAATGTTTCTGATTAAAATATTTACACCAGGAGAGGATTTTATGCCATTTTAATTTGATTGATTATGCGGCCTAATTAACAATACCAATATATATATATATAATTATCTGAATTACTTCATTAAATATTTACTCATTATTTAAAAACTGCCACACATTAATTTTGTATGTAGATTATATGTCATATAAACAATAATGATGACCCAAAAGGTTATAATCTGACATCTTGCTAATTTAAAATTTATATAAACTCCGCTATGTAATCGTGAGCTACTCTTATATAATCATATACATAACTAAATTGAATAAATAGATTCTTTTTTCATATGTCACTAACGGGCATAATTTAATATTTTATTTATTGTTTTAAAATGAAACACTTTTTCTCCCTTCTAGCCGTGCATTCAAATCGCTTGAAAAATGACTCTAGTACAAATTTATGTTGACATGCTCTTTGTATCATAAATTATTTACTGTTATTTTTAATTTTTAATTTTTTTTTAATAATCTACATACTTCTCTACACCTTGTCGCGAAGGTATATGGTTTAAAATTAATGATTGAAGTAGTATCAAAAAAATTCTGGATATGATCTTTCTGATTAAAGATGATGCTGTCAGGAATGTAATTAATGTTTTAGATTAGATAGAATCTTGGCCTATAAATACAATTATAGGATACATAAGCTTTATAGCATTTGAATCTTGACTAAGACGTATCTATAAGGTGCTTGAATGGATGAGAAGAAAAAAAATAAATCAACTTATGGTTTTTCAATATAAAATCTTACTAAGAGTGACATGGTGCGTAATTTATTATTAACCTTTATTCGATTTTTTTTACCACTATTAAATTCAATAAGCCTCTTTATTTAAAGGGAAAGAAAGCCTTTAAATAAACCTAGAAAAATATTGGAAATATTTTAGATCTCAAGTGATTATTAGATATAAAACCAAAAACAAAAAAATTTTATAGGTATTATAAACTACTCAGTAAATTATATTTGTAGGGGCAGGATTTATCTATCGGCGTTATTACTAGGGGTATCCAAAATATAATTTACTTTTAATTTTATTACCTGCCTTTTTTTTTTTGTTATTTAATCAAAATTAAAATGATAAAATTGTTTCAGATAAAATATAATTTAATGGTCTCTGATGTGGAAGGGCAAAAACATCATTCAAGTCGTGAATTTTTATTAACTAAAATTAAAATTAAATTAAAAAAAAAAAAATACTTAATAAATTTTTCAATAATTATTATTTTCTATGAAAATTTTTTTATATATAATATTTTCAATTTAAAAAGAATATTCATACCCTAAAGGTTAATAAATATATAAGTATATGTACGATTTTATTATATCAAGTTGGCTAATATTAATCACGTGTCATTAATTATAATTTTATTAATAAATGCATTGAAACTTGAAAAGAACATAAATCATTTTTTAATAATTTTTAATTTGACAAATTATTTCTTTTTTTTTTATAATTATAGCTTCATATATTTTGGAAATCAATTTTTTCTTTAATCAGTACTAAAAAAAAGTCGTGTGCATTTAAAAAAAAAAAAATCTTAAAAGAATAATCAAGAGTTCGCCAACCTTTTGGAATTCATGGACAGTAACTCAAAATTTGAAATCTTGAGGACCACTAAACACAACACATATTATTTAGGATAGGATATAAAAACTTTTATAATAATCATATCATACTATTAATTATAGAATATCTACTTTTGTTTAATCTGCATTTATGTCCATTACCTTTACACCAAAATTTTACATCGTCTTGATAAAAATTTATTAATATTATATTAACTACTAAATAAATAATAAATTTCCTCAAATGAAAAAATATTTTTCAAATATAACTAAAATTCAAATTCAATTCAAATGATGATTTTATTAGAGTAGGTTTTGTTTGGTTATCCCAGAAAAATTAGTTGTGTCATTTTTGGCATAAACTTGATTTGAATCTTAGCCGAGAACGTTGTTTTAATCCATTCAGAAAATCGGCTTCCCTCTATCCCAATAATCGCCAAAAATTTTGTTTTATCTTTTATTAATTTTCAGAATAATAATAATAATAATTTTTTAAATTTATTATGATGTGGATTAATTCGTTTGTTTCTAATTGTTGTAAGGTAGGCAACCCAAATGATCAGCTCCGTAGTGGAATAAATGACCAACAGCTCTAGTCTAAACATGATTATTATTCTCAATATTCTTTTCTGGAAAACTCTAGGTTTTACATATTCTCAATTGATATTTGAAATAAAAATAATTTTTTTAAAAGTATTTTTCGGCATTTAGACTTCGTCCTTATTTATTTTTTTCTTTTCGGCATTTGAGGCCATATAGATATTATACGATATATAATATATTTATTTACACCAATTGGTATTCAAATGATATAAATAAATTTTCATTGGACTGCCTGGGATCCGAACCCACATCACTTGACTTTTAAAATTATCAATTTTGACAATGTCAATATTTTTAACATCGCGGACACGGGTAGGGGGGGGGGTGGTTTTATTTAATTGGTTGCTAATATAATTTAAATTAATTTTATTGCTTTCAACGAGAAGCGAACCAGTGACCCTTGGAACATGATTCAAGATCTCTAGGGGAGGGCTATAAAAATAATTATAAAATAAAATTTTATTTTATTCATAAAAATGAAATATCCACTTGATTAAACTAGTTTCATTTACAATTAATAAATTCTGGTTCACGTTCATAGAAGATATTCGGTAACTCGTGTGAATTTCTACTTTGAAATTTAATCCGAATCCGATTCTGAAGAGAGTACATGCATGCACGGCTATTAGACTTGCTATTAGCACTTTTGTATGCATGCTGCACGCTTCAATGCCCCGCACGCTCTTAAGCCTATAATTTTTGTCCTAATTCACTAAAAGTCATCGATCATGTTAGCCGAAATCACTTTGCTTTAAAACATGATTGATTTCATTTTCTAAATTTGAAACACCTTCAATTTAATATGCGAGAGGAGAAGAGAGTACCTAATTAGAAAATAAATAAATAAATAATAACTATTTGTCTCTGTTGGTCGTTTCATTGGTTGTTTTTCACTTAATCATTAAATTTATGCTAACTAAAACATATATCATCATCCAGAAAAATAATAAATTTAATAATAACGAAAAAATTTATTTACAACCATAATATAATGAATAAAGATTAATACATGAACATGTCAGAAAAACAAAAGATTCCACCATTTTGACTGGGGGAAGGGACAGGCCTATTTGTTCCACGGGTTAGATATAAAATAATATATTTCAATTTATGAACGTTCGTTTATTGATCAACATGTTTTTTTTATTAATCCTTATAGATTAATCGCTTAAAAAAACTCATTCCTTTCGCCTTCCTTAAAAAAATGGATTAATATATAAATACAATTCGTCAGGCCAAAGAGAGACCTGACTTTATTCGGTAAACATTGAGGCAGGATAGAACAAAAATTTTTGATATAAAAAATTATAAAAATTAGCTTGTAGAAGAGCCGACTAATCGTTAACCACTCAGGCTTAAAATACCATAGGATGCATTTTCATTTTGTTTTCTCCAACCCAAAAACAAGACACTAATGCAGTAATTTATCTAGAGTGGACCACGTTGTCAATCTCTTTAAAAAATAACAACCTAAATGATCAACTAATTGCCTCAGGGCTTCTCTAACTAACTTGTTAATTTCTACTGAAACAACAACTGCGCATGCGAAAGTAGCTCTGCAGCAATGAATCGTAAAATCCATCAGTGAATTGATCATTTAGGCTGTCTACCTTCCAGCAAATAGAAACTAATTTATGTATTCCATGATCGTTCATCGATAATTTTAATATATAATTATAACTTAAAAAAAATTTCTATATTTACCGCTAACTTGATTATAATTTGATTTAATAATTTACTTCAATGAATAATTTTACTTAATAAAGATCATATTTCACATATACTCAGGTAAAGAAACCTTGCATCATTATAAATCACGGCTTGTTTGTTATATGATCTATATTCAAAAGTTCAAAAAGGAGAGTTGCGGTTTACAATAGACCTAAATGTGAAGCATGATTAAGCTAAATGTGGGGACTACTTCTAATTGGTCATGCGGCTCCTTCTAGGTGAAATATTAATTTCCAAATAGCCATATAAAATTAGAAGCGGGACAATCCGGGACCCCACGCAAAACTAAAAGATTGCACATACTCCCGTGGGAAGAGATTTTCATATTCATGACTCGCAAAGACGAATTTATTGACTTGTTATTATATTAGATCTGTTATTTATAATGGAAATTTGAAAACATGTTGTACTTATCACGTCCTTCATATCTTCAGGTTATTTAGGGTCTTAATCAACATTTTATAAATATTACTATACTATAAGTTATTTATATAATATATAATATAGTAATTATAAATATTTAAAAAATGAAATAAAGATGCTATTTTAAGGATCATAAGTTAACCCCTCCTGAAAAAATTTATTCATATATATGAACTGGGAAATATTCGTTCCCCCACTCCCATTTATAAGATTATTAGTCAATTGCAGTATTAATAATTTTATATCTCTTCAAATGAATCCCCATTATGTATTGCATACCAATGCATGCAACTGCATGAGATGTGAAATTTGGATAAAATTATAAAAATTTCTTATATATAATTATTTATTAAAATTATTTACCTTTTAAACGCAAAGTAAATATATTCAAATCATGTTTGTATAAGATTGGTCACTATTAATGGTTAATATCCCCACTTCTCTTGTACTTGACTAGATAATTTTATGGGAAATTTTATAGCATAAAGTATGTTTCGCTAATGTCTTTTAAAGAAATATAATCAACTGTATAAATATATAAGTATCATCATAAATTTGATTTAATGTTATGTAAAATGAGGTTTTCATGGTTCAGACAGTAGCGTGGCGGAGCTCTGATTTTTGTGTGGGAAAAACTTTTAATTAAAGTTATGAACACTCAAATTCTAGAAAAAAAATCATTCTTCTCTTCTTGGTTTCCCCTGGTACATCGTGTACACATCAAAACCCTTCGTCGGGATACTTGCTTGGAGATGTGATGTAAATTTTCAAGAAGGAAGATGGAGTTGAAAGTCAAAGCAGGATCTCGGAGATAAGACACCAGCCTAAGTTACAAATGTGTATAATTACCTATAGCTAAGAAATGTCTTATCTCTAGGAATATTATTGGTACAAGGTGCACATTACTAACTGGGATCTCTATCTCCCTTCTTGAAATTATTTTAAATACTTCATATAAATCATACTCTTTAAGAACGAGAATTTCGGCGCCAATTGCTTCTCCAGGTTGATTCATGGATGTTCTTTCGGAAATTGTCGCCCTATATATTATTACTAATCTGGTAATTTTTTATTCTCAATCAGTTGATCAAGTTCAAGTTCTGGTTCAGGTTTCAAGTTTGATTTCAGAAACTAATGGGTCCAGTCCCACATTTCCTAGACTAATACTTTTTTTTTTGCTATAATTTGTCTTTACATGGTGTATTATCACATAAAATAGCTCTTCGGCTATATGAGTTGAAATAACGAACTAAAAAAGGCAATTTAGAATTATTTTCTAATCTTGTACTAAATACTTATAAGCACATAGAATTATCTTGTTAATAAATAAATACTCATTTTCTCTACTATAAGCGAAATTGGATAAAAAATGTTTACACTTAGTGAGGTTTCGTTTATTTAAATATATTATTCCATTGAGAAGATTGTTCATTCGATGGTGTAAGTTGGAAGTGTGTATATGTGCGCTTCTGCTGTTGTTGTTGTTATTGTGGTTGTTGATGTTGATGTCTTGCAGACAGTCTATTATCTGTCATTACAGCGTGTAGGCTGTCGGGCTCGATGCATTTGTCACGTCTCTTGAATACAATCGTGAAAATACACTCCCAAGTCGAAAAAATTAAAAAATTCCACTTCCTATAATAGTGAGTGAAAGGTTTTTTTAAGCGGAATTCAAGGGTTGACATTGTATATACATTTGATGAATTATTATTGTTTAAGAATAAATAATTCATAGATAGAAGAAAAATTTTTAAAAGGAATTCATTTCGTTGAAGTAATAAAATATTTATTTGTCTTTATCAAAAAATATTTTTATCCAATAATAAATTGTGATCAGACCAACTCCATTTTAATTTAATAAGAGCAGAGTTTCTCTCTTTTTTCATATACTCCTATCCTACTAAAGAGAAATCAAAATTTTTAAATCTTTTTTTACAAGTGTCTCTGAGTATATGTTGGGATATTACACTCACACTATGGAAACCAAATTTTATTAAAAAATAATATATTTATTTTTCTTACCTTCATTTCAAATCATTTGACATAATAATGAAGAATGATCATCTGCTGAACCGCCTTTTTTTTTTGTTGTAAATTGAAAACAGCTGTTATTCCAAACTTGCTAATCACTCATTTGAAATAATATCAATGAATGACATTTCAATATTCTTCTTATCTAACTAGAAAATTTTTTAAACTTTAAATGATTGAGAATTATATACTTATGTTGTATATTAAAAATATGAAAAAACAAATAATGCTAACCCCTTCTTCTATTCTGAAATAATAATAATAATAATAATAATAAAGAAATCAATCCTAGATGATGATAATATACTTTTTCATAATGGTATGACCTTTATAAAAATTTCAGATTGCTATTTCATAATTTCCTTGTCCTCCTTTGGTGATATTTCATCTTCTAATTTATATTCTGTTTCTATTGAATATTATCTTTGTTCTAAGACCTTTTATTCAATCTTTTCAATAGAATATCATTTTTATAAAGACAAGAGTAGACCAAAGAATGAACTTTTATTTAAATAATTGTTTGAAATATATAAGGCCATCATCAGTCAACTTAGAGCTGGGAAAGACACTACATTATTTTTAAGATGAAAATGTCAATAACAATAAAATATTATATATAATACAAATATCTTCCAATATAGAGTTGTATATTTATATATATGACATTTGTATAAATATAGTTAAATTCTTCCAGCTATTAGATCGTGTTCGTTTGTTGAGATAAATTTTATTATTTAAAAATCAGTGACCTCCACTAGTTGCCAATGGCTGAGATATAAAGACAAAAAGATTTTTTTTTCACATATTTAAAATAAGATAATACCCAAGCAATTCCTACTAATAAAAATCAAAGGAAGTGGACGACATTGTGCATTTTCGATAAAAATAATTAAACATTTAATTTATAATAACATTTTTTATTCAAGAATCCTTTAATATCCCCTATGCTTTATATTTGTATGAGGTCAAATTTTCGAATTGCAGTTAGACTAGATTAAAAAAAGTTGCATCCACCCCTTCCCCGAGAATGGTGGGGTTGTTGATCAATTTCGAAACCAATTTTTTGTCGATTGCTCCACCTCTACTCTTTTGTAAATAGTCAAAATTTCGAGACGGGATTTATAGAAAATATGGCTTTCTTAGCACCTCTAAAAAAAAGCCAGATAAAATTTTGTGAAAGCACCGAGGCAAAAAATCAAAAATTTTTTGCCACTTTACCTTCCCTTTAGGGAATTATTTTATGAGTGTGTATGAAAAAAACATTAGAAACATTCTCCTAAACAATAAAACTCGGTGATATTTGATAAATAAGAACCTTTTAATATAATTGATTACCTGAATAACTAAATTTTTGAAAAAGACCACTTTCAATAAATAAATAAATAAATCACAATTTTTATAATAATAAATTATGTTCTCATTTATTTAATTAATTTTCTATTAAATATTTCCAATGAAGAGATATTCTTAATTGAAATAGAGTAAATTATTTCCTTCTAGCTCAAAAACTTATTTTTTTTATATCTTTAATTAAATCATTTTTTAATCTACTCGACGACACGTTATCCGCGCTTTTATACTCAACAACAAAAGTTCCGATTCAAATAAGTGAAATACGATATTCCTCCAGACCTTATATATCCTGCCTATATCTATTTGACTATCAAATGGTGTTATATATATAAAGATATTCTTCATATGATAGGCTATCGAATTGCAAGGCATTAAAGTATAAGCATCTGGGGGCTTACTCATCCGTTGTCCAAATACAAAAATTCAACCCACACACGCGCACACATACACACATAAACATATACAAAGAGAAGACACATTGTTCTCGAAACACGTTATATGTCTTATGCACACGCCGCTATCTGTCTTCTTGTTTATTTATTTTGAATGGGTTTTGAAAGACCCAATGCAACTTCTTTTGTCTTTGTATATGTGCCCCAACTACGTTGTAAATTCTAAGATAATTGAGATACTCTTATATATAACGGTTAAAACTCCATCGTGTATGTATATTAATAAATTATTAATTAATTAAAGAACTGTCTTCAATCTTCTAAAGAATATAAAATATATATCTTTAATATCATATATAAATATATAAATCTCTGTTTTATACGTGAACACCGCCAAGACTCCATTGACTCCCTAAAAATAAATTATTCAAATATTTCAACATCAACAATTTAAATATTTAAATTAAAAAAAGTTTTAAAAATAAATGATATGCAAATACCTCTTATAAAGAAGTAATAAATACATTCTGAAGAACTATTTTATTATGAAAATGTTATTTTCAGGTGTAAAATCAATATTTAAGTAATATTTTCCTAAGTTTTATAGAAAAAAAAAATTAATTTTTGTTTTTATTCAAAATTTGAGGACTCGTAATAAAATATTAACTTAAATAATAATATTTTTTTAAACTTTATTACAAACAATTGACTTGTATAGTGATTTCCAAAAAAAAAGCCCAAGCATTTGTTTTTATGTCTGGGTTTTGTATTACTTTTAAAAAGAATAAGAATTTTAAATTAATTAATTTTAAATTAAATGGGAAATTTAGTATTTTGACTAAAGAAAATTTTAAAGACAATAAGTAATTACAGAGAAAACGCATGTAAGGACTTTTCTTTTTAAACTCACTCTATCTTATTATCCAGACATATTTATTTAATCAATTTATTTAAATTAAATAGCTAAGAACCCACCTCATTGGGCTCTTTTTTTTTTTTTTTTTTGAAGATCAAAGAGGATTGTGGCAGAGGAGAGTTTTGAAGTGGGAGTGAGATGTATAAAAATATTTTTTTAAGTTTACTTACTACTTTATTTATATTATATTATTAAAATTGTTTTTTTTTTTTCATTATTTTTTTACATCCATATTGGGGTTAAAATTATAAATTTGTAGATACAATTATTATGTACTTGTTTAAAAAAATATAAATTTTAATTATATATTACTTTTATATTTTGAGCCATATTAACTTACTAATGGTAATGACTTGAACTCTTTTAAGGTCTGATGCAAATGAGATTTAGTTACAAAAAATTAACTATACCACTATTTATTCCTTGATTTATGATATAAGAATAAGAAAGAAAAAGTAGGTAAAATCCAAAAAATTTATTTATATTATATTATTAAAATTGACGTTGAGAATTACTTTTTCTTTTTTTTTTTCTTCTGAGACCATTTAGACCCCGTCCTTATTTATTTATAACATAATTGGCAGTCAAGATAAAATAAATAAATTTTTCTCGGACGGAAGCGCACCACTAACCTTTGTTATGTGAGCCGAGAATGATTTTATTTATTAAGGGTTTGGTTAGGGCTTGAAAAGTTGAATTACATTTTAAAAAATTTATTTCACTTGAAAATGAACCCAAATAAATAAATAAATAAATATCATTAGGTATCATTTTATTTATTAAGGGGTTAGGGGTTGAAAAGTTGAATTAAATTTTTTAAAATTTATTTCACTTGCAAATTAACCCAAATAAATAAATAAATCAAAAATATCACTAGTATCATTTTATTTATTAAGGAGTTGGTTAGAATTGGTTAGGGGTGAAAATATTTAAGAAAGAACTATGAATATTTTAAACCATGTTTTAATATTTTAATATTTTCTTCCCACTCTAAAAATTGTTAGATTAGATAAAAAAAAGTATTTTTTTATTTTTTACTAAAATGGGAATTCTTATTTTGATCCTTTTCTATAGAGAGAGCTCAGACAGACAAAGGCCTCTCACAATCGAAAGCAAGATAGTTCAACAGACGGACCTTTCCTCACTTTTATATTTCTATGTATTTATTTAAAATGAATAGTAATCTAACTCACCCCGATCATTGATGACATCATCAGCCAACCCATTTTAAAGGTAATTAATATTCTTTTTTTTACGGAAGAAAAATGAAAAAAAAAAAATGCTATTTTTTTATTTATTTATTTAATTATTTATTTATTCATTAAATATTTGATATATGATACCAAGATTGTTATTTAAAAAAAATTAATTTTTTAATTATTTCTCTTTAGATCATATAGACAAAGAATATATTTTTGTTAGTCGTATTTACTTGCATTAAGGGGTGAAAATAATAAAATAATTCCTAATTAACTAATAATTAATATAAATATTTCTTTAATAGTTAAAATATTAAAAAATTATTTGAGTTCATTTCGAGGTGAATGATCAGCTTTCCTTGTAAAGGATTAAGTAGGAAGGGTAACTTTAGCAACCACCCTTCTCAAATTGGCTTTAAGAACATCCCATTATTATTATTTTTTTTTTTAACTAAAAAATGTGTACTTTCCGTAATCAGATAAGAGAAAATCCCGTACTATGGTCTTAACCACAGCATATTTTTTTTCTTTGTTATTTCTCTGAGGAAATTTTTTCGGAAAAAAATAATTCACAGGTTTTAAAGAATAATAATATGAATGAAATTATAACTTTGACCCATACTCTATCAAATTTCAAAGCAAGTCAATTGAATGAGTATAGGAACATCACTAACTACATTTAATTCTCCTTTTATATATGACCTTCTCTCCTTAGAATTAAATAAATTATACTCTTCGCTTTGAATTATTGATACAACAATTAAGAGATTTGGAAAATATTTTGATAGATTTGGATATGATGCAAAACAATCAAATAATTAAACATGAAAAAACTATCTATTATAATAACGATTATTTTTTAAATATTTTATCTTATCATATAAATCTTAATTTTGATTTGATTACGTACAAGTTCACATTTTATTAATCCATAATTGACATTTGAATAAAAGAGAAATTCCTAAATCCATTTAACTTGTTAATATAAAATATTATATATAAATATACATTTCAATTTCAATAAATCTTTTTCTATTTTAGGAATAAATAAAGTGATAATCAGGTCGTCTGACCCAGTATAATTATCCCAAGATAAAAAAATTCACTAAACAGGTTTTGGTTGTTGCGAATATTAAGAATGACAAATCCGAAATATTTCATGAATAAAAAGGAGGGGATTTATGAGAATCCATTCAACTCCTCTACTTTTGATAAATCACCTCTCGTAAAATCTCTGAAAGATTAAACGTTAATTTCGCGCTTGGGGTGTTTTTCAGTAGTTTACATCATTCCTTTAAATATAAATATGAAATTATTTTCTAGCAGTAAATCATTTTGATAATAGCAAAAATGAATGAATTTTATTTTTGACATTAATTCTTCATATAAAAATTTTTTCAAGGATATTAGATTTTCTCTTTCGGTAAATTTATTTTATAATAATGAATATTTAATAAAAGATAATATTGTATAATATATTCACAATTGAAGAGAGATAAATTTTTTTTTTACTTATGATAAATTAATAATCGTGCAAAAATTGTAAATTAGTATTTAACTGGAAATACATGTTCTGAAGATCTAAGCGTTTAAACAAGTGATTAAAAGTTTTTTTTTTTACCATATAATACAATGAATATGCAAGGTCATGTTTATTATTATTAATTGATTAGGGATTTAAACTCTCAAACAATTTCCCTTCTTACTTTTGGAATTTACTTATAGGTAACAAAAGTTAAGTTATTAATGAGATTGAAAAAATATTTTATAAATGGGTTTGCGCTCCCCAACTAAACCTTCCCAATTTTTTAAATATTTTAAAAATTATTTCTTATACAACTTTTTTAATTCAATATATTAATATAACAATAACTTTGAAAGCCAATATTTACGAAATTCGACCATGATTTCGGCCGCTTTCTGATCCCTTCTAAATATTATTATAGTTCTCTGCCTTTCTGAGCC
>JAAAKE020149970.1:0-12767 GCA_010014785.2 Anisolabis maritima | reverse complement strand
CTTTTTTTTTTTTTTTTTTTTTTTTTTTATTTGAGAGACTCTGCATTCTTTAGGAGAATTACACTATATTGTGTTTTATAATATTCCCACTATTCGTTTTTTATTTAAATAAGCTTTAATTATACTAATGCATATATATATATATAAGGGCCAAATCTAAATGGTCTCAAATGCTGAAAAAGACTTAAGAAAAAACTTTTTTTTTTCAATATTTGGTCTATTTTTATATTATACTTCCTAGTTTTACTAACATGGGATTATTGGGAAATATTTATCAAGCAACTTTTATCAAATGAAAGATAAAAATTGAAATTTATTTTTTTTACCGACCTGCTGTAATACAAATGTTTTATTTTTAAAAATGTTATGCTTAAAAATAAGTAGGGCTAAAAAAACACCTGAAGGGTCTAAAATATTTTTTTATTATCTTTAATGGATAAAAATAATGAACACGCGTATATAATTTTAAACAAATCACTCTCATACCTTTTTATATAAAGAATATCACTTGATAAAGCAATTAAAAAAACTGATGCCAAGAATGTAATGGCGCGAGACTCCTATAATTCAACGCCAAATTTAACTAATTGGAGGGGCTTTATTTTATTTTAAATTTAACCAACTAGTAGGGCTCTCGTTAGATTATTATTAAAATATCAAAGAAATAGTTCATTTCAAGTTCAAAGTTAAATTATCAAACTATTCAATAACCATCTAAATAAACTCACAGTCAAAATTATTATATTTATCATTTTCAAAAAATTATTCAGAAGATTTTGCAAAAACTCATGACTTCTTAACCAAAATGCTAAAAAATACCTTCCTATTGATGTTTTTTATTAAATATTTACTTAAGAAAAAAAAAACATTTTACTTTCTATTAGACATTTCACTGCCTTTATTTTTTTTACTCAAATGCTATTATCTCTTTTAATTATATTCTTTATTATAAACAGAGATTATAGTATAAAGCTTTTTTCAAATTAAATATTGCTTATTATTATGAAAATACGCATAATTCAACCAGGAAATCTATCTAATTGAGCAACAAACTAATAGACATTTTTAATGGGGAGGGGGAATACCAACAATTCCAACAAAATGTTGACTTTTTTTTAATAAGTCTAATTTGGAGGACATTATTTTTTAGTTAAAAATGATAATTGTTAAATTTGTTTGATATTTTTTTTTTTAGTTAAAAAAAAGATCTAAAGATTTTTTTTTTAACTAAAACTGCAAGAGGGGCGTCTCCCTTAACTCTTCTTGGCCTGGTAAAATTAATAGCAAGTTCTTTTAAAAAAAATTTTTTATACTTTTAAAATATTTTTTTTTTAAGTTTTTTAGATACTTTGAATAAAATACATATATAAGTATTGGATGAAAAACGTTATTTCTTTCTTAACTTTTGTTCTTTGTACCTTCTCGGTATACTAAACTCTTGCGTATTATACTCTTATAGATATCAAAGACCAATTTACAAAAAGAGAAAAGCTTCAAGGGCAGACGGTGGATTAAATAAAATGATACAAATATTATCTTTTTCTTTTATTTACAATTTAATATCCTCAAACCCCTTGCTGACTGACCCTAGATCCTACTTTGGGAGGGCATTAATTTTCTACATTTTTTTCTGTCATTGTATTAGACATTTGCAATAATCGTTAAGTTACTCTTTATTTCGATGTTAGATTTTATAATAAAAGTATTTCAGATTTTTAGTTTTATAAAATCCATTTTCACAACTTTTTTTATTCAATAACGCATTTGCCAAATTTCTTCTTCTCTTTTATGAAAATAAGTGGGCTGTATGGAGGTAACATTTTAATGTTGGTGGGGCTAAATAATCTAAAAAAAAATACTAACATTTAATAACCGAATTATTATTTTATTTATGACTCTGAATTTTATGAAAATTGGCAAATTTGTTTTCCCGAATTTTTGATTCAGATATATGAACAATAATTAATTTTTCATGTTAAATAGATAATTTCCAAAATAGGATCTAGATTTTTAACCTAGTTAACTGATCGGAATTTGTTGATGAACTTGAATGATTACTAGAGGTTGAATGGCCCCTCTTCTTTCTTTTTCTTATTGCTTTGCAAATTTTTTTCCTTTTAGCTCGAGGCTTTTCATCTCTTTAGAGAGAATCATTATCATTAAAACATTCTTTCTAATAAGAGGAAAAAACCTTGAATATGATCATTCTTCTCAGAATGTCTCAACTTGCATTAAAGGAAGACGATTTTGTCTCGCTGATGATGTTTTAAAAAACCCGTTTACTCTAATCATTTTTTTTTTTTTAATAAATTCATACTTTTTTTATTTAATACGTAATAAGTTTTTTATAAGGTGTATTTTAGTAATACATAATTATTAACATATTCTTTTTATTCAAAGTCACAGCCTATTACTATTGTCCCCGTGAAACAAAAGAATAAAAAAATTTGACCAAAATTAAAGATCATCAGATTAATGATTTTTGGATTTTTTTTTAATTAGTTATTTTCGGTATCAGACGCCATTTAGACTCGCTTTATATTTATTTAAATTAATTGGTAGCAAATATAATTTAAACCAAATTTTATCGCTCAGAATATTTAGATTTTTTAGTTTTGAAACTTAAATGAAATACGACTTAACCTATGTCGATTAATGCCAAAAGTTATGTTGATTAAAAGCTTAAAAAAAATCCGTTAAATCGTTCGGTTATAATCAAATCTATAGGCTCACCTGTGTATAGACATTCGAGGACTTCATTTCAAAGAGATTCGATTCAAATGATTACTAAACTTGCATAAAAACAACCTTTCAAGTCTATAGAAAAGAAAAATAATTTTTTTAAAATATTTCTTTCTTATGTTGTTTGCAAGCATCTTTTAACAAGCTAGCAAAGTATCACCCTCTTTTCCGAAAAATAAATAGAAATATTTTAAAGCTATGCAATTTACAAGAACCATTTTAGGGTTCTTTTGTAAATAATGAATGAAGTAGAAACCTTTTCCAGGTATTTTTTTGTTACCAAATATCTTGTCAACCATAAATCAGGTAATTTTTAAATGAATCTAGTGGATAAATACTATGGTGTCTAGGGGTGATATGTTTTGTTCCCAAACTAATTTAAAAATTTTTTAATTTTTTTTTAAGTCTTTTGGCATTGGAGGCCATTTAGACTCGTCCTTATTTATTTATATTAATTGGCAGCCAATATAATATAGATAAATTTTTGTCGCTCAGGACGGGAAGCGAACCACTGACCTTTGGTAGGTGAGGCGAGACCTCTACCTCTGCATCTAGGTGCAGGACTACTTTAATATTAATTGGGTAAAAGAAAATTGAATTAATATTATATGCACATAATTATAATTTGCCAATACCTAAATAGTCTCATATTAACGATTGATGAGTTTATAAAAGTTATTTAAATTATCTCGATGAATTATAAGTAATAACTTTTATAATCTCAAATGGAATATATTTCCATACACTTCAGTCAAATGGGGCTCCAAAAGGACAAATTGGGGAAAGTTTTGGAGAGTTTTAATATTGGCTTCATGTTTTTGGGTCCTTGAACACGAATTTAAACTTTGCTAACTCCAATTTTGTCCGGAAGCTATAAGCCAAAATGTGTTGAAAAAACTATTTTTTGGTTAAAACCCAAAACTATGTATTTTGTATAAAGTTGATTCTGTACAGAAATAAATTAGATAAAATTAGTTTAATTTATGTATTTAAGGGGTTTTTTCCAAATTCAATAGTTCGCGAGTCCCAGGGATCTAAATTGAGGCTAATTTAAAAAAATGTCTGAAACTCCTTTAAGCACAAAATTAGGTCCCTGTAGATCTCTAACTATAATGTTTAGAAAAAAAATGGATGAAATAAACCTAGTAGCAAATTTCTCCTCTACGAAAGGGAGGCAACCTGTAGCTCGCTAACATTTGAGTTTAAAAAAAAAACTTAAATCATCTAAGGAAATTTTATCGAGATTATTTTTGTACATGGTCAACTTTTACATAAAATACATAATTTTCGAGTTATAAACAAAAAAGTTCATTTTTTGCCTTATAACTTTTTTCCGGACAAAATTCAAGGTGGCAAAGATTAAATTCGCGTTCAATCAAATACCAAAACTCCTTCAAAAGTTTCCCCTAAAGACTATTATTTGTTTGGACTACTAAGCTTTTGGAAAATCTTGATATTAAATTTAAAATATAGATAAATGAAAATTTTGCTTCACTTCATCGTTAAAACTATGTACCTTGTGCTTGCAATTGGAATTCGAACCCATATAATATTAAGTATTTAATTTTTTTTTAATAACCATATCTACGTCATTCATGCACTTGTATAAAAAATAAATATTTTCATTTTCAATAATGAATTATTCACATATAGAGAAACTTTTTTCATCAACTATTTTGTTTATTTTTCGCGTAATTATAATAAATGAAAATATATAGAAAGGTTTATTGCATTAAGTGCGTCAACATTCGGATCCAAATCCTATTGGTCCAAAACGATGGGTTGGTAACTAATTAATACAAAGGTGTGTCAAACTCCTTATCAAGCCTTAGATTAGTTATCAATAGACATCTTGATTTCAGGACATCCAGATGTCATTTGTCCGCATTCTCTTCCATTTGTCACCAGATGGTCTCTATTTAATTTCTCTCTTTATTCATTAAATTTATAATTTTTATCATATAGGACAGGATATTTTAAGCTAAGCAAAATATTTTATTACCTCCCTCATTGATAATTTATTTCAATAATTATTTGTTTAATCCGAGGTTCTCTTCAAATTTTCGGAGCTCATAAAAATCACGGATATTAACAAAAAAAAAACATCCAGACCTTGCTCTGAAAGCCTCCTTATTTATTAGTCATTTTTTGAAGAGGGGGCACATTCCCAGGTGGATTTTCTATCTGTTATTATTATCTAGGAAGGGCATTATCTAAAATTATAAAGTTTACGACATCTCCTGGTCAGATTTTTCTGGGTATGATCCTTAGTTATAATAAAATATAACTAACTACCTATTAAGGTATTCCTCACTCGAAAAATAGGTGTTCATTCTATATAATTTAATTTTGAAATTATTTTCAAGAGAAAAGAATAAAAGTATTTTTAAAATATGTTTTATTTTTTGGCCTCTCGCCATTTGACTCTTATTATTAAAATTTTTAATCTTGTTTGTTCTGGAATATTTACATATTCTTATATATTTAATTTCTCTTTTTATTTTGATTATTCAGTCAATCTCGGTATTCTTACTTTTACCTTCTGTATTCTTCCTCCACGACTATCTCCTTTCTACTCATCAACCTCTCTCATATTCTCTATTTGTTATATAATAATATATCAAAAAATAATAAAAGAAATATTTCCTAGTTTTTTTTTTTTTTTTTTTTTTCTAAAATGACATTTAGAGTAGGCGTTCCCTAGTGATAATAGTATTATAATTACTGATAATTGCAAGCTTAGCTGGTTAACAAGTGGAGGGAGGTCCAGGGTCAAGACCCCCTTCTATTCTAGGAAGCCTGTGATTCACCGGGAGAGGAACAACCAGCTGTTTTATAAATTTTTTTCCTTTTTTCCTTTTTTTTTTTTTTCTTTTCAAGTTGAACTTACTGACCTCAACACAGTTGATAAAATTAAATTAAATGTAAATGATACTATAATACTATCAACTTTCTTGATTTTCGTTTTCATTTTATTAATTATTTTAAGCATTCACTAAAAGCTAAAAGTATAAACTTAATTGAACTAGTTTGCTTATTAAGAGTGAAATTCATTCAAAGAAAAAGAAATTTTATTATATATATATATATATAGAAAACTTGATAAAAATTTAAGATTCAAGGCCCGTTTAAGGGGTGGGTTACGAAACAGTTGTTGGGGCGCTAAGCTTAAAAGGTAAATTCAAAATTTTATGGGGTAAAAAGATAAGTACCCATTTTAAACTTAAAAGCCATTTAATTTGAGACATTCAACCTAAATCTCAAAAATCTTGAATAAAGTAAAAATTTTTTACATGAATTTAATAATATAACCGTAGTGTGACCACCACAAAATCGTTGATTAACTTTCTCCTATTACATTAGCCTGATTTCACTATCATCACCATCATTATTCTCTCTTACCTATATATGAAATATATAGTGAGAAAGTATTCGATCGTAAAAAAATTGATGTTGAGCTTTCAACGGAAATACACGTTTTGAGGTCCCCTATTCTAAAAAAATGGGTCTCGTTTTGTTAGGATTTTTACCTTCTCTTTTTCCGAAATTTTTCATTTTCTATTTTCGAAATTACTCAATTTGATAAATTTGAAAAGTTTAATTATCTTGTATTAGGCCATTTTTTATTAAAATATTTTAAAAATATGAACTTGTATCATTTACAATTCTTAATAATTTAATAAATTATTATTATATTAATTATATATTAATATTATTATAATTTATTGTAAAATCGAACTACTTTGCTAATATGTTAAATAGATATCACAATTTTTATGTGGATTGATTTCATACTGCAACATAAAAAGAAAATTGAACTCAACTTGGATCAGGTGACAAATGACGTGTTCTCTTTTATTCATGCCGGGAATTCCAGATCAATTGTTTAATAATCAGTATGGAATTATACCTATATATCTTTTAGTATCCTACTAAAAAATTTAATAAAATAATCTTACGTCAATTTTTTTTTAGGTCTTTTTCGGCCTATTAGGGAATTAAAATTAGAGCAGGAATACTTGACCTGAACTCTAAAAAAATCTGTCTGGAATAATTTTTACTTTCTTTTTCTTATATTTTTATAGATATTTTGACTTTTTAAATTTTTTAAAATATTTAGTGAGACCTATTTTTCAGTTACCTTTTGGAAATATTTTTTTGATTTCAATTGTCATGTTAGTGTTTGTTTTTTTATGTCCGATCTACAATACAAGGATAATATATTGAATGGTTTCATTTAACGTTAGATATCTCTATTTCAAACTCCTCGTGACACAATCCAAATCATATTTTTATTTTTATTATTACCAAAAATAGAAGAATTGAATTTTTAAAATTTGCTTATGAATAAGCAAATTATATTAGCGAAATTTTATCCTCTTTTAAAAACAAATCCATTTGTATTTGATAAGAGTGATTTGAAATTTTATTAAAAATTTGTTATCAAAATATTTTGACATAATATCAATATTTTTATTCTAAAAATATCCTCTAAACCTATATTCACATGAGTATCTTTTATTAAAAATAAGATAACCACTTTTACTTAATATATTTTTATTTATTTAACTTAAAAGTTCAACGAGTCGTGATATAGGCTATATTTCACAATCTTAACAAAATATAAACAAAAAAATTTTATTAATTTTTTGAAAATATTTCGTAAGCGGTATCAAAAAAATAAATTTATCTACAACTGCTTTTTCTTTTTTTCCTTTGGCCTTTATTTTCTTAGTGAACTGAATAATGACCTTTTTATAAATGAACCATTTTCTGTCGTCAATAGAGTTATTGCTAGGTTATAAATAACCTTTTCTTTTTGCATTTCCTCTAAAAACATAGAAGCTTATATGCTAGGCTTATTTCAATATACATAATGCATCTTGGAAGGAATTTCTTACAATTAGTCAAAATATAATAGCTCTATATATAATACTTTCCTAAATACTTTAGATCCAAAAATAAACGAAAATTATTTTTCATATCTCAAAATCAATAATTTCGTCTCTTGGATCCGAAAAAAGACACCGGTAGCCAAATAGAAATTAAAAGAACCTTCAGAGAGGAAAAAGTTGAGCAATATTGTGGACATATCTGTTTTTTATGCTAATTTGTTAAGAAAAATTAAAAATAAATCTAATCATTAGAATTGCTAGGTTTTTTCTTTTTCTTGTGGAAGGGGCAAAGTAATTTTTTTATTGTTATGGCCTTTAGAGTTAGCCTTTCTATTTTTGCAACAATTCTTATTAGAAATTTAATTTAAACAAATCATTTTTGTAATTTTTTCATATCTCTATTAAAGTTTTGTGTTGATTTTGCAAATTTTTAAGGCTTTGGGGCCAGCCCTTCTCCTTGCATTCACTCGTGTAACAAAGAGATCGGATGAACAAGAATGAAAAAAGTGTGGAAGTTCGCAATTGGTCAACGATTTCCTATACCCTCCCTGAACCCTACTGCTTTTACAATGTAACAAGGCATATGGCCTATATCTGCTTCATTAAAAGACATACCGGTATTAAACTGAAATGCCCAGCTCAACTTTATTCTGATAAATTGGGAAAAAAGAGCACTGGCCTTATAAGAACAACTAAATTAAAACCTAAATTAAAAAAAGAAAATTTTTCTTTATACTCTGATTAAGGTTTGTTTTTTAAGTATTTTTTTTTATATTATGAAAGGATAAAGCAAAAATATAATAGGCGGACGGTGTACCTTCTACCGGTCCATTCCATAGATAGACGTCCTTGCGAGGGGCGCGTCTCGACCAAGACCTCGACCGAGGTCGAGGCCCGCCACGTGGCGATAATTCTAAGATTAAAGATTATTTGTTGGTCCTTACAGATCATTATTATTTTTATTTATTTATAAAAAAAGTTCAACCATTTTTATTTGAATTTAATACATACTCTATTTTTAACTAAGTATAATACTATATATTGTACTATACAATACATTAAGTCACATAAAATTATTATTGAAATTTGAAGTTACAGTTTAGTTTAAAATGTAAATACTTGATTTAGAAAAAGAAATCAGTTTCTTCTAGGAAAAATAATTTTATTCTAGACGTTGAATAAATTAAAAAAATCTCAGTTTCTATATTTCTTCCTCAAATTAATAAATTGATAGGAGGAAATAAATATGCTATAAAAATTCTCATCCCATTTTTTATTTTTTTATTTTTTAAAGCCTTTTCAGCAAATTGAAAAAATCAAAATCTACACTCTCACCCCAAGTTATAACAATTTTGAGTTTTTATTGAATATCCAAAGGCTGCCTTATTGCTGATCCTGCCTTCTATATTATATTAATATATATACGAAGGCTATATTTTAAGTAAGATCCTTTTTAAAAATAAAAATAAACAATAGAATATATTTTCAAAACATTTATTTGCAGATTCTACATAATTTCTTTTATTTTTCAAAATAGTTTCCTTGTTTGTCATATCTTACAACTAAACTTTGAAGATCTTCTTGATAAATATTTCACGGCCGTTTTTACCTCTTCGTGTTTATTGTGAATCTTCTGCTTTCTTGAATTTTCGCAGTCACCATATCGAGATGGTTCGTTATGAACATTTCCACGGCCGACCTTGAACTGTCTGACCCATTTCCGCACTTTACTATCGCTCATTGCATTAAGACCATACACCTCACAAATCTCCTCAGCTAACAAGTTTCTTGCTGTCAAAAAGGGATGCCGGGAGAGGCGGCGAGAATTTCTAGAGTGTAAACCCAAATGGATCTTTAAAAATAATCCTCGTATATATAATTTATAAAATTGTTATATTTTTTAATTTTTTGACGCTCATTTCAGCTTTTGTTACTGATGTTAGTATAATTTAATTGAAGCCGAAACGTTTCACATATTCTATTGACTGTCTTCTTTTCCTTTCACACAATTTCAAATTTTGACCAGAACATATATATTACACAAGCGATAAAGATATTTTGAAGATGAACCAGTAAACCATGTTCACATCACCTCAAATTTGACAAATTGTTATCTAAAGCCTGGCTGTTTTTTTGATCCTGCCTTCTCCTTATTCAAAAATACATAATTAATTTTAGTTGAAATGACAAAATAATTTTTTAATTTTGAGATGAAATTAAAATAAATCCATATTTCTACTTCTCCAAATAATTAGCCCTGAACTTTGTTCCTCTTTACTTCCTTTCCGCAGAAGTTCATCCCCTCTTTTCTCTCACTCCCTCGCAAGTCCAAAGTTTATGTTGTTATTGCATATTTTCATCGGCCAAAGTCCTTTAATGAAATAACTTCTGTCTGTTTCTGCCGCTCTCTTATTGCATCGAAGCAAGCGACCTAGGCCTATTAGTAAATATAGAAACCAACCTCGACTTCAAGATAGTTTGGGAAACAGAATTAAATAAAGTTGGCTCTAGTTCGAGGTTTCGAAAAAAAAATATTTAGACATTTCCTTCGTTTTCCAGTTATTATTAGAGAAATTCTCATAGTCATTTGATCTTTGTATTTACATATCTTTTTAAATCATATATCTATTAAATGTGAAATATTTTTTTGTGATTTAAGAAAAATATATAATTAATATTATTAAGAAAATAATTTCTTATACGCATAGAAAAAGACTGCATTCGCTTAGGTCATTTTACTGCGGAGTGTCAATCTTGTTTAACTCGTGGTCGCCCTTCACATACAAGATTTGCCCCTGAGTGAAAACAACACAGCCTAGTCAGCAGGAAAATAATTTCATTATTTTATTTTTTATTAATAATATTAAAAATGACTCGTCTAATTAACTTCTTAACAAAGATGGGCATGATCGCGATCATTTTCGATCTAAATCCCTAGATCCGATCCAATCCAGGATTTTGGATTTGGATTGAAATCTTCTTTCCTTTTTTATTAGCTGGATTTAAAATCCTTAAAAATCATCCGAGTTTAAAAAAAATGGGTCGCGCAAAATGGTCTGTATGTCTCTGGGTATGTGAACAAGATTCTCAAAAGCAAAGAGCTGCTCTAGACTGAAATTTTATATTTAAGATAGGTACTCTCCTCGCTTGCATCTCAAAGCTTTGAATAAATTCGGCCAAAGAGTAATAGAACTTGACTGATGTATAATACTTTTTTAATTTTTTTCGATTTTCTCAAAATTTGCTCTAATTATTTTGATTAAATGTCATAAAACAATTATTTATTAGAAGATCTTTGAAATGTATTAGCCTTTATCTCCCCAAAAATTGTTTGGGCCCAATTTACTGATGTACTTTTTTTAGTTTATGGTGAATTTTTCAATTTTCTCCATTATGACTGGATTAAATTGGCTGTGCATCTAATAAATTAGAAAACTTTAAGATGTATTAATTATTTTTCATCTCAAAAAAGCGTGGGGCTCTCAATTTAGGATTGTAAGAATCCCTTAGAAAAGATAGAAATCATTGTCAAGGTAACAAAAAATATATATTTTTAATTTCTCCCCTTCCCCTCGTGGCCGAGAGGTTCAAGTTACTGACAATATTAATATTGATAACCTTCAAAACTAAAAGATGTGGGTTCAGAACCCAGGCAGTTCCATAAAAATTTATTTAAACCAAATGTTATAAATAAATATGCCTTGATAATTTGTTTCGTAATTTAAATAAATGTGAATCATTTCAAGTATATTCTCATATGCCGAAAAGACTAAAAAAAAATTGTTGAAATGTTTGAAAATAATCGAGATTTAATTGACAATTTAATTTTTTTTTTTATAATTATAATTATTTTCCTTGATAAATCTGGCATGAAAAATTGATGGTATTTACCTCTCAGGAGCTGATAACTACCATAAAAAAAAAAAAGTATATCGACACAATCTGGAGTGACAACACATGCAATGTTATCTGCCTAATCATGTAGAGAAAGTTATGTGATATCTTAGTCACACCAGTTTTTTCATTACACACCTTTGCTCTATTGTTTTGTTTTAAAATTAAATTTATTAAAGTGATTTTGGATTTGTTTTTTTTTTTAAGTCTTTTTTGACATCTGAGACAAAATATAGAGAAAAAGCTAGTAGTTTTATCTCTCCATCTGCCGTCCTTCCATAATCTACATATCCCACCATCTTCCAGTTAAATCCAAATATATATTAATATATTATTGATATTGATTAACTAAATTTTATGAAATTATTGGATATTTATATATAGTGTATATAGAGTTCATAAGAAAATATAATGAATTATATATATTATATATTCAAGGTCTTAGGAATGTTTATTTTTTTTTGAGAGTGGGGAAGGGAAGGTTCATTGTCGGTAATAAGTGTCCTCCTTTTGGGGGAAGTATTGGGAGTATTTACGCCACCCTCGCCTCCCACCTCTAATTGGCACCAAAATGCATTCAACTGGAGTAGGAAAAGGTGAAGATTGGAAAAAAATAAAGATTGGAAAAAATAAAGAATGCAGTTAGAGTTCTTTTAATTCTGCTCTCCTATGCTGACATTTCAGCCTTGGTTAAGTTCATGATCTGAGCTTTAGCGCTTTCTAGTAAGCAATTTCAATAGGGAATATATAATTATTATTTGGAACTGTTTGCATTGATATTATATGTTTTATAACCTTTCTGATATAAGTAAAATTGTTGTTTATTTACATGGACAGCTCTAGAATTGTAATGATGCCCCTAAGACAGAAAGGTTAGCATAAGAGGGCAGAATTAAAAGAACTCTAGCTGCTTTACTTTCTCTACCTTCAGGAAAAAAATTAGTTTCAAGCCTATTTTGCAGCAAGCCCCTCTATTCCTATTCTGTTTTTTTTTTTCAAAAATTATTTTGTATCAATTTCTGCCTCCCCTTCTCTCTCTCTCTCTCTCTCTCTCCCTCTCTGAACCCCATTTCTCCACCTGACTAATTAGCCATTCAGAATGATTGAAAAATTCGCCAATTAGCTTTCAAGACTTAGGAGGGAAGATGAGGCGCTTGTCCAGATCAGTTAAGGAGTATCCCTTGTGATGTACTGAACACACGTCGCTTTTCGTAAACCATCCAACGCCTTCTCATT
>JAAAKE020149959.1:0-12768 GCA_010014785.2 Anisolabis maritima | reverse complement strand
CAACAACCAACAACCAACGAAATGGTGTTCGTGTTGTTTTTGGGGGGGGGAGGGGAGGAGGGGGGGGGGGGGGGGGGGGGGGGGGGGGGAGAGAGGGAGAGCAGTCATAATTTGGAATACTTCCCTTGAAATATTTCATATATGGTCCTTAGAAAAATTAATTAAATTCTTTTCCTTCTCTCAATTATTAAACAACTTGTGGAATAACAACAACAACAACGGGGTTAGGGAAGTATTTTTTTTCTTAATTAAATAAATAAATAAATAAATAGAATAACAAAACGTTTTAATAAAGCGTTTGGTTTGGTCAAGTCATAAAAATATTTACTTGTTGAAAGTTTGTTTTTTTTTTTTTTTTTTTCCTTTCTCTCTTAAGTAAACGAAATGTGAGAGATGAAAACAAAAAAATCACAATATGAGACAAAGAGTAAAGAAAAATAAACAAAAACAAGTTTGTAAATTTTAAAAGTAGCGCGTACGAAGGGGTTTGAGTGCCGCCCCCCTCCATGGCTGTTATAAATCCAAATTTTATTTCCCCAGCCTGAAATTACACTTGGGACTTACATCTTTTGATAACAATAACAATAACCGGCTGATAACATTAAGTAGAAATTAAAAAAAAAAAAAAAAAATTATTGGACAATATATTACATAATACAATCTAGGAATAATTTTTGACGGCTCAAAACTCATCTCCATTTCTCTTATCTTCGTATTGTAGGGCATTGATTATGTTTAGGAAGTTTTGAAAACAAATTTTGTTAGAATTGATAACAAATTTGATTATTTTGATGGAATTCTGTTTAGGCACGCGACTGATTCATTTGCATTTAATAGGCCCACAGACCTACAGAAGTCCCCGATTATTTGCCTGAGAAGTTCCTATCTCTAACTCCACCTCCTATTTTCATTTCTATTTCTAATTCCACCCGATCCCATTTACATATGCCAAGGAGAGCATGTCCTAGTTTGAAGAGGGACTCCTTGCCATGAGTGCATCATCGCCTTCCAAAGGAGGGAGTGTCACAACAATCCTCTTTAGAGGAGTGGGGTGAGATCCAATGTCCCAATCCAGGGCATACTTGAGGATTAAATATTTTTATTTAATGAGAAAAAAACCTCCTGCCCGGGATGCGATACCCTTCTTCTATAAAAATATAATTAATTAAAATTTAATATATTTAATTAATTATAGAATAATAACTGGGAGATTTAATTATTATAATTTAAAATTTTCTGTGTGTTTTTAGAAGAACTAATCAATTATAAAAATTTAATTATCTACCGAGTGATTATGATAACAATAACCGATTGTTAACGTTATCCGACGTCCACTGTATAAAATAATTATAACATTTACAGGTTCCAATAAAAGGATTACAAAAGAGAGAATCAGGAACCCAGAAAGTTTTATTTTAAATCTTCTGCATTTTATTTATATAATATTGTATTTTTTTTTTTTTGATCAAACAATTTTTTGCCCACCCTGTCAGGCCTCCCCCTCTCCCAATGGTGGGGGTACACTCAATCCCCTTACCCATTCTTTAGTTACAGAATGAAAGTTCCTCAGAGTTAAAATCGTTCCCTCTCATTGTGCTTTTATTTTAAATTTGTATCGTTAAAAAAAAAAAAAAAAAAAAAAAAAAATGCGAAGAGCAGGAAAGAGAAAACTTTTCTTTTTTTTTTTCATTTCGTCGCAATTTTGCTACCCTTAAAGAGGGATAATTTTAAAATCAATAAGCAAGACCAAGCCCTGAACCTCGAATAGGTGACCTCCGATCTTTTAAACCTAAAGATCTTCAAAGCTCAGTTCGGTTCGCTTCCCGTTCTAAGCGATACAAGCGATTCTTAACTACCAATTAATTTAAATAAAGGCCGAAGGGGTGGGGGGTTGGGGGAGGAAACTAATCACGGAGATCAAATTTGGTTGAAAATTAAAATTCATCAATGAATGATTCATTAAAATACCGCCCCCACCCCCCCCTCCTTCGTTCGTATTTAATGACCTTTTTTTTTTCCCCCACCCAGCTGGTGCTCTTAGGCTATAAGCAATGTAGCGCATATAATTAACTCTAGATTTAAAATTCTCTCTCTCTCTCTCTCTCTTGTAATATATAGGTAGGGTAGGCGAGTTGAGTTTATTTCATGCAGCCTGGAGTCTGAAGTGGAACCTTGACTGTGCTAGTAGATATCAAGAAGAAAATTGCTGGGTTAATTAAACTTGAATGGAAACGTGAATATATTAATATACATAAGATATACCTATATTAATATTTCCAATCTTGTACTATGACGTATCTCATTCTTTCTCTCTCTTTGCTCTCTATACACATATATATTAGCCAATTGGTCCTGACTTTACTCAAGATTTCATTCTTATAATATATATAAAATTTGTTCTTATATGACGTCATCAGGTGGGTAGTCCCCTTGATAACGAGAGGGCAAAATTTGCAACTTTAACTTCTAAAATTACCATCACTCTAAAATGAAATTTTATATCAAAGGTATCAGGTTTTCAATAGTATTTACTAACCCCCTCGAAGTAATTGGATAACCGATTTCTTTTAGTCAACTTTATTGATAATTAGAAGAGCGCAAAATCATCAAATTTCATAATGTTTTAACTATTATTAAATTTATTCATGAGGGTCTTCTAATATTAATATGAAACAAAAAAAAAAAAAAAAAAAAAAGGTATAGGTTGTCCAATTACTTTTGATGGAGAGAGTATTTGTGTTTATTATTTCATCAAGCTGTGTATAAAAGAAATCGTGTGGCCGGAAAGAAGAACAACAAGATTTGTTGATAAGCAAGACCAAGTTATGCTGATGCTTGGATGGGTGGCCCTGAGCTGGAAGCTGTCGATTCTTCGAAATTTATAGTATTCAAATTCAAAAGAGGAAAAAAAAGAAAAAAAATATGTGTGAATATAGAAAAAAGAATTCTCGATTGAACTAGCCCAAGCGGACAACTTTGCCGATCATTTGCTAACAAACAATCAAAGAATATAGAATTAATGAAGTTTAAATTTAATTAAAAACTTTAAATGATTTTTTGATTAAAATTAAAATTAAATTAATTATATTCTTTATTGATACAATATTATAATAATGATGAGAAACATGTGGATGATTGGTTCTATGTCTAGGAAGATGAAATAAATAAATAAAATACTTTATTTTTTAATTGTCGGCGTTTGGGACACAAATCGGGACAATTAAAAATTGATTGTTTTGTATTTTAATATTAATGAATTATAATAATATAGTTGATTTCATTACCAGGTATATTTTTTTTTTTTTTTTGGTTTGGGCTTCTCACGTGGTCTGCTAAATTCGGAGCCCTAACCAAGTAAGTACGGGAGGGGGGGGGGAGGGGAAATAATATTATATCGTTTATCTATATGTCGTAAAAAAAAAAAATATTTCCATCGAAAATAATTTTTTTAACAAATTTAGATTTGTGTTTCATATTATTTTACGCGGGAGAAGCTCAAGTTTCAGAATATATTATATAAAAAAAAAAAAATCGAAACACTGAAACGTTATCAATCTACTAAGGAGCTGTCTCACAAACGAAAAAAAACATACGAGGCTGAAATTTTATATTTAAGTTAGGGGCGTATGTACCTTCGATGCATACACCTCGAAACTTTACAATAAAATTTAAGACTATGAATACTAAAACTTTATTGATGTATAGGTTTCGAGATTTTTTTGTGATTTTCTTTTAGACTATAACTCTCTAATTGGTGAAATTGGCTGAAACCGCTTCCGGGATGGGATCCGAGTACAGCTTCACTTTACCTTAGATAAGAGAAAGTTGTGTGATGTGCCTTTAGCCACACCAGATTTTTTCACGTTGTTTTTATTAAGAATTTAAATTTTTTTTTTTTTTTTTTTTGTATTGTAAGTTTACTTTTCAATTCAAGTTTAATCCTCTTAAGTTATAAACTGGAACGGAGTCCAAATTAAATATCCCCACATTCAATACGTTCTCTCCTTTAAGTATTCAAATTTCTTTTTTTTTTTTTTTTTTTGAATGAATAACTTCAAAGTCATTTAGAGCTCTCTATTTAGTTTTCTTTTCCAATCTTTTACTGATTTGCTATTCTTTTTTCTTTAACGAAGGATTCTTCATTTTCTTTTAATTTGATCCATTGATGACAGCGCTTCTTCATTCAATAAAAGACGAAAATGAATCTCTCTTTTATTTTACACTTTGTTTTCAACTAAACCCTCTTATTTTATTTTTTTATTTTTATTTTTTTTTTTTTTTGCAAATTCCAAGCAACATCAAAAATCACTCACTTTTACGCGACCAACCCTTAAAATGTAGTTTTTTTTTTTTTTTTGGAAATTTTTTTTCTTCCCTCGGAACATAAAAATAAAAATAATCCCGGGAGGGTTCTGTTTCTATGTCTGCTTATCAATCCGCAATAATTATTATGAACATAATCAATTAATTTGTATTTTATAGGCCGAATTTACAAATAATGATTGATAAAGAAAATATATATATATTTATTTACAAATCAATTCAAAAATTGATTCATAAGCCAAATTACATAACATAAAACTTCATAAAAATGAAAAAGCATTTCTTTTATTTAAAACGTTTCGGTCAACTACGCTACCATCTTCAAAGCTAAGGATGGTCGCATAATATATATAATATTCAATTATCGCCCTGTCCCTTGGTGCAGAGCTAGAGGTCTAGCTTAACGTACCAAAGGTCAAAGGTTCGCTTCCCGTCCTGAGCGACAAAAATTTATTTAAATTACATTGGCTACCAATTAATTTAATTAAATAAGGACGGAGTCTAAATGACCTCAGATGCCGAAAAGGACTTAAAAAAAAAAAAAAAAAAATATTCCTCGAGGTCACCCATCCAATTGGCCGTATTTTAAAAATACACAATTCATTTCCTTAATAAACAAATATTTAGTGATTACATTTTATGTATTCATTGATTAAGTTGGACGAATGGAGCATCGTGTCCTTCTTATCCACTTGGTGTCTGTCACTTAACGCGATTGATATTGGCTGTTTAATTCAAGACTAGTTATTTGTCATAATACGAAATCAAAATAATGAACTCCAGCAGTCATTTAATGAAACTTTTCTTTTCCTCTCTGACTTGTGACGAAGCCTCATTAGACATTCCTTCCTCTTGCTTCCAAGAGACTATTTGCTTTTATTATACTAATCCCTCAGTCCCTTTTCAATTCACTTTGAAGCAAAATCAATTGCTTCGTTCAATTCTCTCTTAAATAATTCCAAGGAAATTAAATACTTCTTTCTTTTTCTTCTCTGTTGAAATCGCATTAATTTAATCTAATCATTTGTTTAATTTTATTTTTCTTTTTTCTTTTTTTTTTTTTTTTTCAATTGATTAAAATTTAAAACGTATATGAAATTAACGAGAAAGAAAATTTTGTTTTGACTTGTTAGTGCCACCGGGGCTTGAATTTCGCCGGTGGGTATGCTCCTATCGTTACATATAAATACCAATATTGTAATATATTGTTTAAACTGTTTAACTAATCAACCGGAGCTAACGTTCCAAATTCAAGCTGCTTGGCTTTTTATTCAAACATAGAATGAATAGATTCGAAAAGTCTTTGAAAAAAAAAAAAAAAAATCTGGTGTATATAAAATAATATGATATTATTTAAGAAAATGTATTTTTTGGCCATTTAGACTCCGTCCTTATTTATTTATCTTAATTGGTAGCCAATTAAATATAGATAAATTTTTGTCAAAGGCGAGATCTTCCCTTTAATTATTTTGAATGCAAGTAGATATGTAGATTCTCTTTAATCATTCAAATTTAACTTGTTGTTTATTTACATTTCACGTAACCGTAGTGGGCGAAATGAGTCAGGCGAAATCAAAACTTCCTATTAAATAAAAAAAAAAAAAAATGATTTATGATGTGTCTAAATAAGTTTAGAGATAATCAAAGAAGCTAATCGTGTGTGTATGAGAGAAAGAGAGAGAGAAAGAAAGAAAGAGAAAAAGGGCGTTAGTGTCCCCCCCCCCTCCACAACAACCGAATATATCTAGGGTGGTGACATTTGCGCTCGGAGGGTCTGAGTCACGTTTCGGTTGAGCAATCGACCCCTTCTGTGTATGACGCGTTACCCCCCAGGGACATACACTTGTGTATGTGTTAGTATCTATCCCCCTTACCCCAAAACAACCCTCTCACACACACACACACACAGACACACCTTTTGTCACACTGTTTTTTCCAATATACAGTAAAATTCGGTTACTGGCCTCTCTAGTCTAAGAATAGTCAGGATATATTATTATTTTCAAGATTTCCACTCCCCCTCTCCTCTCACTCTTTATTTGAATATTTTTTTTTTTTTTTACTTTGAAATTTATATGAACACAGACACACAAAATGTAAATTTGTCTAAAAAAGAGAATATTGAAAGGAAAAAAAAAAAGGGAATACAAAAATGAATCAAGTAGTTTAATAAAATATAGAAAAGAAAAGAAGGAAGAATAAATCGTAAAAAAAAAAAAAAAAAATAAGAATAAGAATAATTGAAATCAAGAAAGGAAAAGTCAAAAAGAACGTTTAAAATAAACAGGGTGTATTAAAAATAAATTTTTTGTTCTTTTAAAGTTCAACTTCAATGGATTCGTCTATTCATTTTAAATAATAACAATACTCCGCCCCCTGGACTCCCTGTGTCCTCCTCCTCTTCTATCTATCGAGAGGGGATATGAGATGAACAAAAAAAAAACTTTAATATACATATAAAAAATTTCAAAACTCAACAGGAAATTATTTCAATCCACGTGACGAATAAAAGTTGAAAAATCGTCCGTGTGTCAGCATAAAAATAAATCTTTAAGAGTGAGTGGGGGAGGGTAATTGTACAAAAAATTTTTAAAATAATCCTTATTTGGAAATTTCAAATAATCTCTTGAAGCTAATAGCTTCTAAAATTGTCCACTTGAGAGCGTTGTGATCGTAGCCAAGCTAAGCCTATTTTTGTATGATTATTCTAAGAACTTTTCTTATTTTTCATAGCATCTTTAAAGTGGATTCAAAGTCCTAGTTGAACGGGATATTAATTAAATTTCTGTGCCAGACATACGGACACTTTGTTATTTGTATATATATTTATAAAAGACAAAATTTGTTTAAAATGAAATTTTTAAAATTTCTCTTACATATAAATTTAATAGTTAGTATCACGATCGCGAAAAAATTCATTTTTATCGCTCGTTCAACACTCACACACTAATGAGACTATATCATCATTGTAGGTCAATTGTATTATGTATACAAATTGAACTCAAGATGAACAAATAAACTTCGTTTGAAACGACTCCATTTTTTTTTTTACTGCCTTCGCCTCTAAAATAATTACAACACAACAATCTCAAAAAAAAAAAAATTTGAATCGAAATTTCAACCGAAATACACGTTTTGGGACTCGCCAAATGGTCTGTCTATTTGTTTAAGTGTAAACAAGATCTCTCAAAAAGGAAAAAACATACGAGGCTGAAATTTTATATTTAAGCTAGGAACCCATGGTCCTCAAAGCTTTTGAATAAAATCGGTCAAAGAATACTAATACTTTACTGATGTACTTTTTCAATTTTTTTTTTTGTTTTATTTTTTCAAAATTGGTTCTAACAATTTTGATTAAAATTCATATATCAATTATTTATGAAATGTATTAACTCGTATCCCCAGCCCCCCCCCCTCCCCAAAATTGTTTTGGGCTGCCCACTTTATTCTTTACTCTTGTACGCTTTTAAGTTTTTCGATTTTTTTTTTTTTTTTTTTTTTTTTCTAATAAAAAATTGATGTAGTGAAAGAAAAAAAAAAGTCGCTACAAAAAGATCTGTTGTAGCAATAGCATATTATATTACTTTTTCTAGAGTTTGTGTGTTGTCCGGTTATCACACCAAATTTTTTATACACTTTTCAGCATTTAGACTTTATTTATATATGGACCATCTATGACGAATTAACTAATGAATATGGAACTTTTTAATACCCTGACCCTCAGAGGTAGAGGTTTAGATCCAAAGGTCGTTTCCCTTGTCAACCGACAAAATTTATTTTAGCTATCAATTGGTTTATAAATAAATAAAGACAGGGTCTAAATAGCCTAGGATGCCGAAAAAAAATTTAATGTAGGTTTTAGACTATGATTAATCAATTCCTCATTTTGTATATATTGTAATTAATATTGTAAAGGTTTTGTATTTTTATTATTTTGTTTTAGTTAATTTCTTGTTGCTGTAAAAAACCGCAAAACCCAGCAATGAGACCGAGGGATTTATTTAAATAAATAAATAAAAAAGTACAATTCAGAATGTTATCAATTTTTTTTTTTTTTTGTAAATCTTTTCCGGTATCTAGGGTCATTTAGACTCAGTCCTTATTTATTTAAATTAATTGATAGCCAATATAATTTTGTCGCTCAAAACGGGAAGCGAACCACTGACCTTTGGTATGTGAAGTTTACCAAAAGTTGATATGATTTAAGGTTTAAGTGTTTATATTTAAAATTAGACATCAGCAGAATTCAGGATACCTCAGGTCGTAAAAATAACAATTTTGAAACTCTTCCAAGAAAATAGTATAAAAAAAAAAAATATTGATATAATAAAGTCTCTAAAAATAAAAGTTTTTTTTTTTTTTTTTTTTTTGTTCAACTTCAACCTCCCCCCTAATTGCAAAAAGTATGAATTGTAGAGAATTTAAGACTTGTGTAGAAATAGAAAGAAAACTTTCAACTTTTAGAGACGAAAAGTTTTTCCTTCTAAATAAGGCTATTTATAAATATATATTTATTTTCTTCATTTTTTATACACAAATCGTTGAATCCTTTTATATAGCCAGGTTATAGTAATTACATCAATAAACCGGTACAGAGGTAGAGGTCTCGCTTCACGTACCAAGATCTTCCTTATAAAAATATTTTGGCTACCAATTAATATAAATAAATAAGGAGAGAGTGTAAATCCAAAAAAAAAAAAAGTCTTGTTCATATATTTCCATCAAAAGACAAAGATTAACAATTGCGCGCGCATTCGCCAATTCGGCAGGAAAACTTTTAACAATTGTTTCGAAATTTGTTTAAAATTAAAATTTAATTATATATATTAATTAAATTAAAAATTGATTGACTTAATTAATTATCTATTAGAATGGTCGGCAAAGTTGACCGCTTGGATTGTTTTAATATTTTTTAAAGGAGTGGTGTGCGTCCCAACCCGGAACTCGCGTATCGTTTTATTATAATGTAGCTCTCAACTCATATTAATATATTCAAATTCATCATTCATTCATTAGTAAAAATAAAATGGTAATATTTATAGATAAGACTCTGCCAAATACCATAAATACCGCCTATTGGCCGAAGACAAGCAATGTCAGTCTTCACATTGGCTATTTCTCCTGCATTGTATTTTAATTTGTAGTAGTCTTTTCTTTTATATGTAATATCAATTGTTGCTGATTTGTTATGATAGACTAAATGTTGGACAACCCTCTTGAATAAAATTTTTAAAAAATATAGATTTGTTTCTTGAAATTATATATATATAATTATTTTATACCTAAATTTTAGTAAGTACTAAAAGTTGTCTTTTTTGTATCAAATTTGTTTTTGTACTGAAACTTATATCACTTTATTATTATTTTTTTTTTTTGCCAACGATCCCCGGTGCGATATCGTTGTCGTTGTCGTTGTCATTCATTAAAATGTTTTTTTTTTAGAATCATTAAAAATAATTTTATAAGACCTTATTAGGAATAGAATTCATGATTGACATGTTATCATTTATCGTTAACACACACACACATACAAACGTTAAGACGATTAGATCCCAATTTTTTTTTTTTTTTTTTTTTTTTAATTCCCAAAAAGTATAATAAAATTATTTTAGATTTATGGATTGAATAATAACGTTGATTTTGATGAATGGATTTTTTTTTTTTTTTTTTTTAGTTTACTAAATTATTTTTTATTACAGAAATTTTATGTAATTTTGTTAATTATTTTATAAAGTTAAAATCCTTCTCCTACCTAACACACACATACAAACACACGACTTCAAAGAAATGAAATTTCCGGGAAATCAATTAAGAGAGAGAGAGAGAGAAATTTTGTCCTCTCTCTCTCCTTTATATTAGAATTTTCGATTTATTTTATATTAATAATACCAACACTCATAAGCGTTTTTATTACTCATATTCTAAAGGAAATGAAAGTAATCAATTATGGGTGGGTCAGAAAACTAAACCCTCTCAGTGGTTCTTAACCTTTTTATACCCAAATTTTTTTTTTTTTTAATAATAATAGGAATGATTATAATGAAATACATTTATAAACTTACGAATTCTAAGATTTCCAACCCCCTCTCCCATGGTCGAGAGGTTAAAGATTAATAATATTAATATTAGTGACTTTCAAAGCCAAGGGATATGGTGCAATTCAAAAAAATAAATGGCTTCGGATGGCTAAAAGACAAAAAAAAAAAAGAATAATGCAGGCTCAGTAATTGGATGCGTTATTGTTACGTTATATTACGTTATTAGCGTTCACATTTAATAAATTAACATAAAGAAGAAGATTGTTGTTGTTGTTGTTGTGTTGTAATTTTAATGAATAAGAAGACAATCTTTGAATTTTTATTAAGCATCCAAAGATTGTCTTCTCATTTATTAAAATTACAACACAACAACAACAACAACAACAATCTTCTTCTTTATTTTAATTTATTAAATATGAACGCTAAATCCCATTTGATGATCCTGAAAAAGACACTAATTCATCTCATCGTAGAAACAATATTCAGTCAATTTAATCAATACCGTTAGAGTTGTTTAAGGAAAAAAAAAAAAAAAATGAGAAAAGCGGGCTCCCAACCAATTTGGGGGGATAACAGTTGATACATTTCAAAGATCATCTAAAAAAATAATTGTTTTAAGAATTTTAATCAAAATCGTTAGTGCGAATTTTGAGAAAATCGAAACAAAAAAAAAAATACACCAGTAAAGTACTTTGCCGTTTTTATGGAAAAATCTTCGAGATGCAAGCAACGAAGGTACCTAGCTTAAATATAAAATTTCAGCCTCTTGGGTTTTTCCTTTTTCAGAAATCTTGTTCGCCTACATACAAACAGAGAAGACGGACCTTTTTGCGAGATCCATATTTCTAGTCTCAGTGGATCTGAAAATGTCTATTTTCCGTTGAAATCACAACATCGATTTTTTTTGTGTCCGCAATTCTTTCTCAATCTATTTTTCATATATATGAGAAAGTAGAAAGAAAAGCATAAAAAGACTTTTATTTTCCCTCACTAATCATAAGTCTAATAGACTTTAAAAAATATCACTAAGAGAAAGTTAGGTGATATGCTTACTCACACCTGTTTTTTTTCTCTCCTTTTTAAAAATGGTCGTTTATAATTCAAATTGTTATACATTTATGTTATATATATATATATTAGTTAAATCAAGGAAAAAGTCGTTTAAATTTTATATATGAATTATGTTGTTGTTGTTGTTGTTCTATTTATATATACAAAATCAAATAAAAAGAGAGAGAGAGAGAGAGAGAGAGAGAGAGAGAGATGAGGAATTGGTTTAAACTCATGTTGAAAAATGTGAAGACATTTTTTTTTTAAATTTATTGTCTGTTTGGGACATATGTCCTCTCTCTGAGTAGAGGAGGGGGGTTAGGGGTGGGATGGTTTATTAATATCAGATATATTAGATTAATATTCTCACTAGTCATATATCGATTAAAAAAAAAAAAAAAAAAAATTATTAAATTTGTAGAGTAATTCATAAACAGTGAGTGGACTTTGCTATAAATTGGATTTCAGAAAATGACCATAATAATTTTAAAATTTATTTGAATTGTAATATTATACTCGAAATGACCGTGCATCAATTTCTTACGCTATGAGTAATTTCCAGAATTAGTGAGAGTCTAGGAAATATAGTTGGGTCCCCAAATACCCATTTGGGACTCCTCTTGAAAAACAATGGGAGAGAATTAAGCTTGATCTTTCTTAAGCTAATAATAAAATATAAATAATTAAATCTCGCAAATATAAAGGAATAAAAATTTAGAGGGTTGATGGGGATTTTTTTAAAGTCTTTTTTCGGACATTTAGACTCCGTCCTTATTTATTTATATTAATTGGTAGCCAATATAATAGAAATGAAATTTTGTTGCTCAGACCTTTGGTACGTGAAGTCAGACCTCTAGCCCTGCACCAAGGGACATAACTAGGGGGGGAGGGGGGGGATATATTTCTTAATTACTGGTATATTACTTGATTATATTTTAAATAAAAATTAATATAATACTAATTCTGAGTTTATATATAGTGGCTGCATATAAGATAAATAGACATGAGTTTAAATTCCTAAAAAGTAAGGTGTCATTTATAGAGTCAATTAATTCTGCCTAAAAATATAAATTTACTTATATTACCCTACAATATTATTGGTTAAAATTTACTTTTTCAAAGTTATTTCTGATTTCTTTGATAAAAAATTCTGAATCCTCTTTCGGTATGTCTAAACAGAGGCGTATTAATTTTTTTAGAATATTATTTAAAATAAGTTTTACCCTATCGAAGCTCTCTTTATTTTTTATATAAGAATGATTAGAGAGGGTGGATTTATATTATTTGATTGTATTTTGAAGTGAGAGTCTTCCTTTAGTTGTGGGGTTCACGAGCGACTAGGGACAGTTGTCGTTTC
>JAAAKE020149948.1:0-12769 GCA_010014785.2 Anisolabis maritima | reverse complement strand
GAGCCCTTAAAATCAATACTACATATTTTCTACTCTAAACTAAAAGATCTTAATTTCTTTTATATCCCCGATATATTTTTTCTTTCTTTATTTGTTAAATTTGCTTTTACAAATAAATGTCAAACTCTGCTCGCAGTGATTATGACGCGACACTCAATAGCAAATCAGCAGCCTGTCATATTCGATTTATAATATTGTAGAGATAATAAAAATTATGTAATAAACTACCCTCTACTTCTAACTTTAGTCCAGAGTCAGCTAAACTACGGCTGCAGGCCGAAGACAAAATAGGATCAGCGATTATATTAACCAGAATAAAACTCTCGAAGTATAAGAAGAAGAAAAATGGCATACAACGCACAAGACCTCGCTCCAAGGACAGACAATCTAACAGCAGCAAGATTAAGTTGATGATTGATTGGGGGAGGCCTCTTCCCCTATTACTCTACACAAGAGTAAATCCATTTGATATTCTTATAAGAGAAATTGTAGTTGTAATTAATTTAAATATGGTCGGAGCCTAAATAGCTGCAGCTGTTGAATTGAATGGGGAAGCCAAATAATATTTCTTCCGGCTGGAACATCTTTTTATTTATTTATTTTTGTCTTTTCAGAAGCATTACGGCATATATGATAATCATATAAATAAGCGTTATCTCTTCATATTTTTTAAATTAAATGGTAGCCAATATAATTTTTAAGTATTTTATCCTTCTGGGCGAGTAGAACTAGTGACTCCGATTATGAAATGAACTTTACCTCTTCCCTTGGGAGATATAATCTACTTTGGTTTCTCTTTTTTATATGCTTATGAATTTTTATACATAGGTTTTTAAATTATTGAGTACAATAAGTCCATAAATTTTTTTTTTAATTAAATGGAGTTTATATATGTTTTTTGTTTTAATTAATTTCTTTTTAGTATGAGAATAAATTGACATGTTAATAAAAAAAAAAAAAAAAAAAAATGAAATTTATTGAATATTCCTTCTTTCGAAGTTGGATGATCTGGGATTAATTTTTTTTTTAGGATTAAAATTTCTCAAATTTATTTCATCCCCTATCCCAATTCCAAATCCAATTTATTGAGTGGACTATAATCTCTGGGTCATACAAATATAAATGTATTACTGGTATTTTTTTTTTTTTTTAATGAAAGATAAATGTTTTGGAAAATGAACTTTGGATGAATGAAGGATGCGAATTGGTCCATTCGTTAAATACACATTCATAAAGGCGACGAATGCATTATTGCCCATCGCTTAATATAATAAAACTTGACATTTTTTCCGGGGTGTTTGGTTAGTTAAATAACAGTGTATTTTTCATCCTTGTTATTTGTTTTTACGGGTTTAAATTATTTTATTCATAGTGGAATACTTTTTTTTTTAATTTATAACCGACATAGGAAAAGTCTAAAATGCAATTCCCATACCCGAAGGGCTTATTGGTTTCATAAATAAATGTTATATTGACTTTATTTAAACTATCAATTATAAATGCGCTTCCTATTCCGATCTAATGAGATTTCAATGTAAACATTCTAAACTAATTATTACAATGGAATTACATCTTAAGTGTGGTTGGTGTTTATTTTATTTTCATCAATATATTATGCGTTTCAAAATAAAGTGGATATATCTTGTGTTACATCTTAATAGATAATTATTAGATTAAATTGAAATCAATAGCCTTTTCCTATGGCAAAAAAGAAAGATTCATTTTATATTTGTTAATATATTAATATATGAAAGAAAAATTAGTGGATTACTTTAAAAATTTTAAATTGTTTTCTAAGAAATGGCAAATTTTACATATGATAATATATAAAAAAAATAATATGTTAAGAATTTTATTTCTCAAGTTATAAATTTTCAATCAACGGGATTTTTTTATAAGAAAAAGTAACAGGTTTCAATTTCAATCACTTAAACTTTACTGGAGTTATTTTACCCACAAAACTTCCACTCACCCCATTCTCCATACAAAAACAATTCCGAAAATGCTTGAATCGTGTCCTGGTAGGGTAGCTAGAGAGCAGGGGGCGTATAAAAACGTGTGGAAATCCACACACGAAATGCCAACTTCAATTTTCAAGTCCAGATTACAATTCTACTAAAAGGTGAAGAAATAAAAAAAAAAGTACGTAATAATAAATGTGAACATTAAGAAATTGATTTAAAAGCGTCGGCCCATTCAATTTGAAAATGGAGATGAGAGATAGAAAAAGTAAAAAAAAAAAAATGTAATTTAAATCATCAGTGATGATTAGAAATAGTTTTTTGTGATAAGGATGACGATGAAATGAAATCCAATTACAGATTGTGTTTTAAATATTAATATATATTTTTTAGGCTTGATGTAATGTTATAGATGGGATACTTTTATATTAAAATAAAAATGAAGCAATTTAAATAATAATTTTGTAATAAAAAATATATATGGATGTACGAATCCATTTTCTATTTTAATATGTGAAATAAAATTGCAAAATATTAATAATAATTTAATTAAATGTTTGCTTTATATATAGAAAAGAATTGGGAACCGAACCCTGGTCTGTCACTTTCTGGGTGATCGATTGTCTATAGCATTTACGAGTGTGGGCAAGTGAAAGGATGGGGTTTGATTCCCGGCTGTGCTAAATTTATTTTTCGAGATAGGAGTTAAAAAATTTAATTATATATTTAAATATTATTTCAAATTTTATATATAATTTATTATTATGATAGATTATATTAATAAGGGAAATTTTTCAGTCGTGATAGATGTAATCATTGGTTAGGTATCTGGATTAAGGACTATAAGTGATGTAGGTAAAGTGCCTCCTTCTCCCCTTTTTTTGTCTCTATGAAAGAAGGAAGACCAACCAATAGCCCTTTCCATCCAACTCAAAACAATTTCAGGGTTTTCTTGTTTTTAAGTTTTTAAGTGAACCGTTAATATTTAATATAATTTAAGCTTCTCAATTTTTTTTTTTTTTTTTTTTTCAAAAAATTTTATCTCCTTTTCATGTCATCGCGCCCCTCAAGTTGAAAAATAAATTTTATCGTTCAGAACGAGGAGCGAACCAATGGCCCAAGACATGAAACAAAAGCTCAACCTCTTCTCTAAGGAACGAAAATTCCCGAAACGGTCAGACTATTACGTATATTCTTACTCCTGTTTCTCTAGATTGCATGTCCACTGGTCATTATACGTTCGTTGGACCTTATCCTTGCATCTCCAAAAAATAAAAAATTCTGGAACTTTTTATAAAGAAATTTCTTTGTATAAAAAAAAGAATTATGCTTGTAACTAAAATCAAACCAATTCGTCTATAAAATAAATTTAAAAAATTTCATTTTGAGGTCTAACACAAAAAGCATAGATGTTTTTTACCTGAAGCATACGGCCTTTCAAAATAAAAAAAAAAATCAATTTTTTCTGAAATTAAATTAAAAATCACTTAAATGCTTTGAAAAACGGGCCACTCATAAAAACGATACATTCACCTCCCCCACCCTCATCCCTCACTTCTGCCCATTACTTTTTGTTCAAAGCCCTTAATACCATTAGCGTTTTATATTTTAGACCCTCTCGGGTTGTCCGGTTGTCTGTCAGTTTTGGTTTATATATCTCTGTAACTTTGCAACTTCCATCTATTGAGTGAATATTTAAACTTAATTACACTTTGCCGTTGCGAGAGCTCTCTATCCATAAACTGTGATGGTGTGGGAAGGGAGGGGGGTTGTGGTACTAGGAGAAGGGATCTTCATCTCACTCTGTTGTCCATTAAAATGTTTTTAATTCCATTTTGAATTTTTAAAATTTAATCTTTTCTGACCTTTTGTAGTTGAAATTTAAAAGAGCGTGGGAATAAAAAGGTCGATAGAAAGAGAGCGAGAGGGGGAGGGAGAGTTTTTCATTAATTTATCATTTCAGATTCATTTATTATAAAATAAAAATTAAATTAACGAAAATCGATTGAATAAATAGCTAAATAATAAAACGAGAACGGGATTCATATTTTTCATATATAAAATTTAATTAAATGAAATCATCTGAATATTTTAATTACAATCTCCTATCTTTATTACTTTAATAATTTATAACGCTAATTTAATTGGTTACCATAATTTTATTTATTTTATAATAATAATAATAATAATAATAATAATAATATTAATAATAAAATTTTTTATTAATTTTTAACCAATTATTTATCATTAATTATAATAATTAAAACCGATTATTTTTAAACACGATAAATAAATAAATAATTTTTTTAGGAGATATCTATTTAAGTGTGAAATACGTTTAATGATTCGATTTTTATAGTCCAGTTTTAATATATAATTTTTAATGATAATAATAACGTTACTTGTCATTCATATTTAAATGGGTAATTTTATCGAATTAAATATTGATTTTTTTATAGGTTGGTGGGAAACAATCAAGGCCTTTGGATTAAAATGGGGGCTTAAGGAATTTATTAATATATGTCACGTCACCACCAAGAATTTTGGAATTTAAAATAAAAAAAAAATACTAAAAACAAATCCCTGCTAGACATTTAGCGATATCAAGTTCCTCTAGTATTTACATGTAGAATTGTAAAAAAAGAGACTAAAGCTTGGTCTACATGTAACAATTTGTCGTCACTCTTGCATGTGATGAAACTAATGCGGCTATTTGGGTCAGTCAGTTTTACGCGAAAATTAAAGAAAAAAGCGAAATTTGCAGGTGGTTCACGGAGATCTCAGAAGTGACTACTGAAGAGAGGGACATTCTCTCATATGAATCGTTTCTAAGAATTTGCAGAGATGAGCGAAGTTTGATCGATTAGGTCAAGGGATCACGCACCCCCTGGATATGCGGGAGGATATGATAATTTTAGTAATTTTTTTTTTATTTTCAGTCAATTCTCTATTACAAAAAGCAGATATGGTCAAATTAAAAAAAAAAAAAATAATTGAAAGAGGACAATGGTCATTTGTATGCATTTTGTAAATCTAAAATTTATTAAAAAATTTATCTCAAAAGTTGTGTTTATTTAATTTCCTTGAATAAATTGCAATTATATCCGAGATAATTTAGAAAAAATTGTTTTCTACTTTATTTTTTTTTTCCTCCAAAATTTGATATTTTTGTAAAGGAGTGCAGGAAAAATTTTTGAAAATTCAATAGTAGCAACAGTTATAAAGGTTAAGAACCACTGGATTAGAATGACGTGCGTATACATGCACCGGCTTATTTGTACACAAAGCTCCTCCTCAATAGTATTTTACAGTTTATCAAACCTCATTTCAGAAAGTCCAACTTGTTACGTTTGACAAATCTGGCATAATCAGCAAATAGCAACAAAATGTTACATCTAGACCAGGCTTAAAACGAATCTAAGTAAAGGGTTGACACATACATAGATGGCGTGACGACGGAGAAACCGAAAACGTACGAAATGACCCGAAGCATCGTTATTCGTCTTTCAACACACTAACGAGTACCATGTGAAAAATATTTTGGGTTCGTTGGTCAAGGTTGTACCGGAAAAATAAAAAAAAAACCTCCAAGAAAAAAACGAAAATTATCTAATATTTTATTTCATTCTCCATAAAAAGTTTAAACTAAGTAGATAATATATGAACTACTAGTATCTTTTGAAAATGTAATAATACAATGAGACAGTATTTTGGTTGCAAACGACAAGTAAAAAGGTTGGAAATGAAATGGGAGAGAGAGGGAGAGAGTAGAGGAATGAGAACGAGCAAATTGTGGTAGGGTAAAAAACAACCAAGTGTAAAATTGCAAGTCAGATAAGAAGAACAAATTATTTTATTATTATAAAGTGAAAAAAGAAAATTTATCTTTTTTTTATATACCTAAATTAAATAATCTTCATAAATGATTTTTCAATTCAATTCATATATATAAATATATATACTTTTTCTTATTATTATTACTGGCGCAATTTCAAAGACATGAGTTATTCATGACGATATTTTCACAGGAATGATGAAACTTAAGAGGGGCTGTCATATCATCTTTCTTAGGTTATTTCGTTTCATATATAGATATTCGTTACCCAAAGTTCACTGACGCCTTTGAATAAGAACTCTTTATGAAAAAAAAAAGATCCAAAAAGAAAAATCATTAGAGAAATTAAAGTTTATGATCTTCCCAAAAAGTCTTATGAATTTTCTGTATAAAAAAAACGTACTGCCAATGGGTTTTCAAAATATATTATATTAAATAAAACTGAGTTTTACTTAATTGTGTAATTTGATTAATTAAATATTTTTTCAGTCAAAAAGCCACCTAAAAATGATGAGGGTCTGGATACCCAATCAGTCCGATAAAAATTTATTTAAATAAATAAATTTCGATATTAACGAAATGACAAACATAAGATAATTACAACTCCTTTCTTGTTTTTAAATCGATTGCGGGTTCTAGAGAACGTGCAAATCCCCAATGCAAGCAACTCTTCTTTAAAGGGGAGGAGAAGTCTCGGTGATGAATCTGATAAATTACTTATACACATTCTGTTTTGCATGTAAATTCCGGTAAAGGAATTCTATATGAGTTTAAAAAAAAAAAAGAGAGAAAAAAAGTACCACAACAACATTAATTATTGCATGAATCTCAAACGATAAAAATTTATTCTAATTTGTTATCAACATTTATTTACTCGTATAATAAAATAAAAATAGAAATAGTATTTGAAAGGGAAGAGATTTTATTTAAAAAAAAAAAAGAATCTAGTGATAGATTTTTATAAAATAGAAAATTAGTTTACCTTTTGCTACAATCGGGGCATTTTCAGAATTTTGGAAATAACCCAAACTCTAAAACTCTAAGTTTCTCCCACAAAGTATTTTTCTCCAATGACAAGGTCAGATTTTAATGGGCTCATGAACTCCGTCAGCTAGATCCTAGACAGGATCTGCATATCACCATTTTCTTACCATGCCTCATATTTCGTCCGTTCCGAGAATAACTCGAAAAAGTATCATATTACTCTATTTAATATAACTTCAATATTGGGTAGAGGGAGGGGGTGGAAGGGATGACAGTCCACTGACACGAAGAACCCGCCCTGACAAAGGACAAAGCCGTTTTTGGTAACCATCCAGATTTTCACTCCCGCTGCAAACACTGCCCTTACTGCAACGTACAATTCGCTATTTGATGCGTTTTCTATACTGTGCAGAATTTAAAAGTTAAAGTGAAAGTACGCTCCACTCTTGATTCAATTCTCTCTTGATAAATTTCTAAAGAAAACGCCTAATTATAAAGCTATTTTTTATTATGTATACAAGCATGTAAGCTTAATTAAAAAATAAATCTTTTAAAAACACCGCATTTTTTTTCTTTACTTTCGAACATATTTCAGGAACCAATTAAATAAGAAAGTCGAGGACCGCCTGTATATATAATTCGAGCTTGAAGAAGCAGAGATGCAGGGGGAGGGCAAAAAATGGAAACATCTAACAAAAAATACATTATCGTTTTGCGGAGGTTGTACAGATGGCAGTGTACAGATTACAGCGCCACCTACCAAATTTCGCTAAAATAAACATTTCAATTTAGGTATGCAGTTCACGAAAGTTCAATATTTTTGTGGGCCCCCTGTACCACTCAAGGGCATCTCTTTTCTCCTCGAAACAATGTGCGCCTGAGCAATATCAATCTGAACAACAAGTTTGTCTATCAACATATGCCAGCTGAAAATTATGAACATGTATGTATAAGAAAAGGTCAGGGATGTTTTCTTTTTTTATTGATATTGAGCAGGCATTCTTCTAGGAGATAAAAATCTTGATTAGTGAAAAAATTCAGATACAACTCCTTAATCATTTATTTAAAAAATAAATTAAATTTGCAAAAAAAAAATTATATATATATATATATATATATATATTCTAAAAATGGTTTTCAGGAAAGATTAGAACGTTTAGACTGGCAAAAAACTGACAGAAGATAAAAAGCCTAACATTTATTTAAGTTGATAGCTATCAATTATTCGTATATGTAGAATGTTGGTGGGACGTTTATGAATTTCTCAGACCCCGCACCCCTTCTACTACCGAGTCGGACAGCAGCAATACCATAATTTAGCTCCCTCACAACGTTCGTTTTATTACATCCCCATAAACAACTCATCCAATTCCTGGGGGAGTTTCATTTGGCTTCTTTTTTTTCCCTCTCTCTCTGCCGTTAAAAATATAATATTTATAAAATTCAACCATATATGATCTTAAGGCTCTCTCTCTCTTTCGTAATATTCTTTATTTATGTTAAAAATCCCTTATTTTTACAAGATTTCAGAGACGAGATTATCTCCAGACCAGACCACGCTTTCTGGGCTTTAGAAAAAAAATCAGTGGAGAAAAGAAGGTCTATCGAAAGTTTTTATGGGAGAAAAGTACCATATCTTTTTTTGCTCATCATTATTATCCAAAAGTCAAAATGACATTATATATATATCATTTTCTTTTTAGGCATTTCTAAAAATTTATAGAAATTTGCAAGAGTCAAAGTGATTAATATTTCATTAAAAAAAATTTGATAGTTGTGTTATATCTTTTTTTTAGTTTATTTAACTTTTATCAATTTTACGATTATCACTCACCATTTAGCAGAAATTTTATGACACTAGTATGTTATGTTATATTAAAAAAAAAAAAAAAAAAAAAACTCTAGATAACCATGATATAAATAAAATACCATGTTGATATATAGGATAGATTTTTTATCAATTCGAAATTAATTTGTTATTTATTATTAAAAAATTTCTTTTTTTAATGGTTTCTCTATCTCTTGACATAAATGGATTTCCCATTAAATATTTTATAGATGATTGAGAATATATTTTAATAAAACAAATAGAGGTTTTTTCAATGGTGGCTATGAAATAATTAAAGAGGAAAAGTTTATAGCTTTGAAGAGACCCTCAAGAAAAGAATCTCCGAACTTTAATGAATCTCGCTTCATATCAAATTTTCCCTCTGTGAAATGATCATCAAGATCCCATTCAAGGACACTGGTAGATAAAAGATAGCCCCACCAAGAGCTTGCTTATTCTTTGACCAATCACAAAAAAAAAAAGACGGTTGAGGGTTTCCTCTCTTCTCATCAAATATATATATATATATACAACATTATAATCAGAAAATGTTTTTCTATGACAAACTGCTGATTGGCTATTGAGTGTCGCGCCATGATGACGTTGCAATCATAAGATGCGAGCAGAGTTTGACATTAATTTATAAAAGTGAGGTTAGGTTATCTAATAAAAAAAGGAATATGTCAGGAATGTACTGGTTTTCTATATATCTATATATATTAATATATAATCTGATGATAATCATGCCATAATAGCGAATAATTAAAACGTCCAGCCAAATATACATCAATTTAAAGGGTATTTTTAAGTAATTTACATAAAAAATGTTTAATTTGAACATGCCTCATTACGTTCTACACTAACCTACAGCAATTTGTAATCTATTTACTCAACTCCCCTCATAAATTATCCCTTGTGGGCGACAAATTACTACAAAATCGAGTGCATTCATAAAATTAAAGGGTTAAAATTAATTAATTAAATTAACGGTTAAAAGTAATTTAAAAAATGCAAACTATTACAATAATATTAACTTTAAATATCACCTATAATGTGTTCAATTAAAATTTCCTTTATAATTATAAATATAATTATTTTCAACCAACGTACCGAATTCTTTCCCACCAAAGACTCCTTGGATTCTCCCAACAAAATATTGATATGTAATTAATATTATATAAATTCTTCGATAGCTATGTATGAAAATACATATATATAGGTAAGAGAAAGTAAAAATCATCTATAATCGATTAAATAATTAACTAATGACTATTTAGAAAGAGGGGAATATCAAAAATTTCGGAGGTCCAAAGGACGTTCATCTATAGACTCCACCATTTTCTTTAATTGAATTTCCTCAAAATGGAGGAAAATATCTACAAAGGACGTTCGATGGAAGGGCCAGAGAAGAAAAAATATAAATATTATACATTACTATTATAATTTGTACTAAAAAATATTGGTAAATAAAATATTTTGAAAATTAAGTTGAAGAAAAGGGAGAGTGGGAATAGAGAAGTAAAGGACCTCTCAATCCCAATAGAAGCAACGGCCAATTAGAACCAGGAAATGGTGTATTCCAAGAGTGCACGATGTACCAAGAGTAACCAACTGGGGGAATTATTTTTTTTTTTCTAGGTTTTGAGGTTTTTTATGCCTTTAATTAAAACCTTTTAAAAAAAATTTAAAGTTGAATATTCGAACAAAACTCTTTTAAAATTTAATAAGATCTTTTTTTACTACGTCACTATTACATAATTATTTAATTCAGAATGATAAAAAAATACTTTCATTTTTCAATAAAACGAATATTATAATCCATTGTGCATCAAGTTTGTCGACACTTGTGTGATTAACGAGAAAAAGTCGAGATATTTCATTCAATTGGATATTTTTTAAAACTTTTCCTTTAATATATATATATATATATAAATCCGTTTAGAAAGAATTATATTTAATCAATCTTTTATATTCATGTAAAGTGTTAGATTGAAAAAAATAAATTCACATTCGGCGGCGATTTTTTTTTTTTCAATCAAAGTATAAAGAAATTATCAATTTTTTTTTTTTAAATTAACGCTCGAGTAAATTTCAATACATGATATATAGCGACTTTTGATTAAAATCACCTCAAAATCATAAATGGGAAAGAAAGGTTTCGTTCCTCCCATCCTCCCATGTACTGTAAAAGTAACATGATATTTAAAAAAAAAATGAAAATTGAAATTCAAATAAAACATGTTTGCTAATTGGTTTTATATTATATCAAAAATAAAATGATATTTCGAGATATACTGGAGAGCAATTAATTATATTTATAAAACAAACAAAAAAATGTAAATTAATAAAGCATCAAATAATTTCAAATATATTGCATAAATAAAACAAAAATATAAATATTTTTGTTTGTGAATTAGAAAATCTAATTAAAATGCTATGTTATAGAAGAAGTTTGTAGAAAGTTGAGTCTTTCAGAGATATTGTTCTTTCCATAGGTTTAGGTTGAGAAAAAGAAGGGTATAATGAGGGAATTTTTTTTAAGTCTTTTTCGCCATTTACGGTAGACTCCATGCTTATTTATTTAAATTAATTGATAGCCAATTTAATATAAATAAATTTGACGGGAAGCAAAGACCACTGATCTTTGGTAAGAGTGGACTTCTACCTATGTACCAAGGCCATTGGTGTTGTTAAAAAAATTCTGATGAGCAAAAAAAATTATTATTGGTATCGGTATCAAATCCAAAGTAGACAAGGGTAGTAATTTTTTTTTAGCTTGCTGTACAAATGAGTGAGTAAAGAGATAATAATAATAATAAACAAAAAAATTTGTTTAGTTTGATTTAAGAGATTTTGTTTTGGGTTAGTTTTGTATATATAAAAAAGATTATATAAGTATATTAATAATAATAACATTGGAATGTAAAAAGATTGTCAAAAAACTAAAAAAAAAAAAAAAACTATTTTGAACATTTGTACATAAAGGTATCATATAAGTAGTATCGAAACATCCTTAGATGTAGAATACAATTAATTACTAAGTAGAAAATACATTCTTGTTTACATTATACACGAGAGTTTTGCACATATTTATGTTGTCCTGACAAGGGCAGACATGACCCTTGATGGCTGTAGGAATGCGAAATTATAATTCAATGTAATTAGCGAGCTATATAATTAAAAACCATTGCTTGGGATAGAGGATGGCTAGACCCAATGGTTGGGAAACAAAAGAATCACACTTGCGTGTGGAAATATAACTAAATACATTAATTTTTATCGAGAAATAAATAAAAAAGAAATATAGCGAATTGCATAAGTTACTAAAATAACCCGTGAGACATTCGCTATGATGGAAATAAAAGGAAATAATAATGGTTGAAATAAAAGGATATTGATGGAGAAATAATATGGCGAAGAAATGAATGTGAAAAATGCGTAGTGGAAGTAGCCCGAAATCGAATCAAGGTGAACGCTTGGGTCAAATGGGAGAATCTCAGGTCGTCGAGTATCAGGCAAAGGAAATAAGGTCCACACACAGAATATACCAGGACACAAAATGTAAGGATTGGGAAATAGCCAAGTATCGGATTAGAGGTCAAAGGAAAGTCAGCGAAGTGTTGAAAACAAGGTGTAGTTGAGGGCGTTTCGACTCGCAATGGCGGCGTTTCGGTCGCTGTTATTATGCCACCATTCGGTCGTTCGGAATCCCAAGCATGACCCCGCCTACGTCATTTTGGGCGAAAATTCAAATAGTTGACATTTCGCATGTCAATAATGGGAATACCAAATTTTTTTTTGGCATTTACTCAAATGGAATGCATGATTTCAATTAATTGCTCCTTACTTCTTAAAAGATAATCAACTTTGAAGCAATTAATCCATTTGGGTTGCCCACCTCCCAGCAAGCAAAAACAAACACCAAATGCTACATTAATATTTATTTGTATTAACTAAACTATGAAATGGGAGGCAAATTGATGTAGTATTTAAATACAGTAAAAGTTAAATTTTAAAAATCAGAGTTTTGACGATAAAGAGCAAATAAGTTTAGTTTTAGCTTGAACTTTTATTAATCCTTATAATACATGTAATAAATTCAATAGATAAAGATATGCAGTATCAATAATTAATTTATATTATAATTTGTGAAGGAATTTA
>JAAAKE020149937.1:0-12769 GCA_010014785.2 Anisolabis maritima | reverse complement strand
TTATTATGCGAGGCAATGAACTCAGAAATATACTAGTTGAATTTGAAAAGTTCGCGCCCTAGCATATCAAAATGGTACAAAATGATATATTTATCATGAAGGAGAAAGGCTATATCTACCTATATCTATATATATATATATCTATCCTATCCACAATCTCAAAGTTGCAAAATAATGTGAAGTTCAATTTAAAAACAGAAGGGGCATTCTTTCACAGTTGAGCCGCGAACTTTTCAAAAAGTTGTGTGATATTGGTCACAACAGATGAGTAAAGTATTTTTTGATGCTTAAAAACCCCAGAAACCAGAGCAAAAACTTCTTTTAAAGAAATTATTTTTAATCCTCCAAAGACGCCCTTAACCCCTCCCCCCTTAGAAAATGGTAAAAAAAAGTTTTTTATATTTAAAATTACTTTAGGATTAAAATCTGTTTTAATTAATGATGTTATCTAATAGGAGTAATTGCCTAATTATTCTTTAAATGAAAAATAAACAGCTGCGAAATTTTAAAAATTATCAAAAGATATCTGCCTTTTTTATTTTATTTTTGAAAATGTTCTTTAAGCGTGCTCGTTCAAAAATTAATAAAATAATTCTAAAAGCTATTTTTTTATTTTAAATAGACAAATGCAAAACTTTCCCGCATCAAATGTGTCGTAGGTTCTGTTCCCAATCAAATCGAAAATTTATTAAAATTAATTAAATCAAACCATTTCATAGAATTCCAAATCTGAATAGAAGAAAAGGTAAATTACGGCATGCTATTTGCTTAGTAAACAAGATTATTTTTTTATTTTTCTAATAGGAGGTCTTCCCTCAAAAATAAATTATTTATTATTAGGTCGAAATTAGACTTTAATAGTCTAAAAGAGTCATTATTATTATAATTATTGTGGGAAAGAGAAGAAAATTTTTTTGTAATTAATTAAATTGAGAGAGAAAGAGAGAGAGAAGAAAATTCTTCATCTCTCTATATTTTTGATAATTAATTGAAATTTTTCAAAATTTAGGTAAATTTATTTTTATAATTATTAATAATTATCAATTTCCTGATAATTATGATAAGAAATATCTAAAGAAGGGAAATAGTCAAAAATTTTATCTTTATTTCCAACATGTCACAAGCAGAAAACTAAACATGTGCGCTGTTATATTCATTTTGACTTATATCTGCACCTACGTGGATTTTAGGTTTCATAAGCAAGTTCATTTCCCTGTAAGGCTGCGGGCACACTGAATCGATCAGATCGGTCAATTGCCGCCAAGTAACGGACAAATTTAAAGAATTTTTTGTTGGAAAATTTAATCTATTGTGAATAAGTGAGTGTTTTTGGCAATAAAAGGAAGTCTTTGAGAATTTATTTAATTCAGTTCCGAGGCAGGACGCATATTGAGATATGTGATGATTAGTAGCCTTTGAATCTGCACTGTGCATTGCCATGTTACGAATTTGCTCTGTTCTATTAATTTCCATTGATTGTATAAGAGCGTGTCACCTCATATACGTCATACGCGTCTCAATTTGGGCAGGCTATGGATTATCAAAGGCAGATAGATTCCTTCCTATCCCAATTCAACAAACACACTCTCTCTCTCTCTCTCTCTCTCTGGGATCTATCACAATAATAATAATAATAATAATAATAATAATAATAATAATAAACAAAGACGAGTAAGTTGCTTTGCAATTTATTAAGTTAGAAAATATACTACGGCAGTCAAAAGTCATTGACGACGTATCGACCATTTATATTTTATATAATAGATAATATGTCTCTTTTTCCACATGTAATTCCAATCATTGGAAACGTTTTCATAGGTAAGATGCTTCAGGAATTTCTCTGATTATTAATTATTATTTTCGCGGGCTATTATATAATATATATTATATAATAGTGAGAATGATCATGAAAAATTTAAATTCAAGAAATTCAAAGATATTTATCTATCCAAACAATATAACCAAAAAATCGACAAGACATGAATTGCAGTCTCGATAGGGTTCCATTTTATATTCCCAGAGGATTTCGTTAGTGATGGCTAAAATGCGAGAAAGTTTTGCAACTTCGTTATCTATTTTTTATTCGTAACAATAGAGACTTCAAGGTCTCTCCTCTGCTTTTATGAGTTTATGAATTTAATCATTCCCGCCCTTGTTCAATTGCAATGACTATCCAACTATCGGCGAATGAATGAAAGATGCTGGATGCTGGATACGCCTAAGCTAATTTTTATTAACAAAAATGTCTAATATATCTCCATCTCTGTCTGTACACTTAAATCCCACCTTAAATTCCTCTATAATTTCTTATTTTAAATAAATAGAGATTCTATCCAGTCATATCATAGGTATAATTACGAGGAAAGCAAATATGATTGTTACTATGTTTTATTATAATCTGTCCAAATGGTCTGTTATTTTAATTTATCTCTCTCTCTTTCTTTTTTTATTTTGAAGACAAAAGAAGACAGGTGGATTGGGGAGTGGCGGGCCAATGTCTTCATCCTGGGATGAGTATAATCATAAGTGAAGAGTGCCTCCTCCCCTCCGGCTCAGTGTGTTGAATATTTTTAAATAGCCAATGATCATCGGGTATCGAAAGCTCGTAAATTTCCTCGAGGTGTCTATCTGTCTGTCTCCCGATTTGCACGTCCCTCAGATTAACAACTATTTACCTTTCTCGATACCTTACAATTTATCCTGAGGAAGACCGAAACGTTTATTTAAAATGTGATGTGATTATAGTAATTTAATTTCTTTTTTTGCCTCCGATTATTCAAATCTAAATGGAACCTGATTTATTATTAATAAAATATTTATTTGAAGTTGCTGCCTGCCGGGGTGCAGCTCCCCCTGAAAGTTTCCTCTGTCCCTGTTCAAATTTAGAATTAAATTAATTTATAAAAAATTTATATACAAATTTAAAAAAAGGCTTCAGTCGTGCTGGCTTTGTTTATTGACAATGATTTCGTAGCTGTTCCTCTTTCCGGCCTTTTTATAAATTAAAAACTAAAAAAAATTTTCAGATCTTGGGTTGGCCAAGAGAAGCGTTGCTATCACTGGCTAATTTATGAATTTTTCATTTCCCTTTAAATAGGTTTTTTTGTAAAGAGAGGAAAAATGTTTTTCAAACAAAGGTTGTTCAAAATGAAAACTGCTCAGACAGACAGACAAAGCAAGTTAAATAAAAGCGTTAAAACTTTTAAGGAAAAATTAAGTCTATTTATCTGAAACATTTTCCTCTAAAATTTTTCTTACAAGAGCCCTTATATTCTCCCAAAAACAGCTGAGACTTATTCTAAATATTATTTTATTTTATTTTTTGTTTAATAAATAAATAAATAAACATGTTAAGAGATTTTTATTTACTTCGGTGTGTGACAAAATATTTCAAGAAGTGTCTCCTTGTCCAGGTTTTTTTTCTTTCTCTTTTGATAATAATATCGTCATGACTTGCACGAATCCTTCTGATGTTGTTGTTGCTGTTGCTGCTGAAACATAATTTAACGCATTAGCGACCAAATGGGGGAGGTGAGTGGGGGGAGGGGAATAAAAAGAATAACATAAAAGAGAGTGTGGGTTATATAAAACAAACACAGGAGATGAATTCCTTGAGACAAAGGTTTTAAGGGCCGCCCGAGAATGAAACAATAAAATTTATACATGAATATATGTAATGACCCTTATGTAAAATAAGAATATTTAGAAATTCATTTCTCGTCTTTTACAGAGATATATTTTGATGATAATATTTTTAAAATTTAAAACGTTAACTAAGAAAAGAAATACAATGTGCCCTCGAAATACGAATTTCCTGCCTGCAGTTTGTTTCTTATCGGAAGGAAATGATTTAATCCGTCCCCAAAAGTACAATTTTTTTTTGGAAAAAAATGAAAATAAAATGAAAAGATTAATAGATAGACTTTTTCAAATATATTATGCTCATATATTGTTTTTCTTTTATTGTATTTTTCTTATTATGTCTTCTTTTATTGTTACTTTTATTATTGTTATATACATAATTTTTATATTTATAATATCTTGTTAATTCAAAAATAACTACTGTACTTATGTAATATAATTACATTATATTCGAAAGACCAAAAAAAACTTTTTTTTTTAAAGGGGTGTCTGTTCACATTCGACTAAGAAGGTAGAATCTTTTTCTAACTATTCTAACAATTAGACTTATATACTACTACTTTTGTCACCACTTGAAACCTCATGTTTCGCCAAACCCTCTCCGTCATCAATTGTGTGAAAAGCTCCTTCCGATAATCTTTTAAGGCCCATTCAGCAGATAATTGTATTTTCTATTATATGAGCTATACGTGTACACCTGCATGGGATTTTAAACCAGGTAGCATTAAATTTATTTGGCTTTTTGGAAAGCTACGACCTGTCAACAACATATGTTGAATAACAAGATGGCAAGATTCAACAAGCCTTTGCACTTAAACTCAGATCTGCCAATTCATCTTTAAATAACTTTTAGTATTTTATTCTTCAATCATTTTGGTTAACGGATTTAACTAGTGTGGATTTCTACTAGGTGACAATTTTACTATTTTTGGATTTCTATTATAAAACAAATATTGTATAAAAGTCCATTGTGTTGCGCTCCTAAGAATTTTATATGAAATTTTATATATTTTTGAATTAAATACAATTTTTTTTCAATATATTATGAACAACTTTTTTCAAGTTATTCATTAAATATTCTTTTTTTTTTATTATATAATAATAGATATAATAAAATAATAAATTTTTTTTATTATATTCTTAGAAAACAAACAGCTGACATCCAAATTTTATTGCCTTCCTGTTGGTTTTTTGAGTTTGTTTCATCTTTTTTATTCCTAAAATGGACCAGAGCATCTGGTGTGTGGGGAATTTATTTATTATTCTCTTTAGCTATTTATTATATAATTATTAACTTGGATTTGTTTATTTAAGACATGATTATACGTATATATTGGCCCAATTAAACCTGATCTCTCTGGTCTGATTTTATTTATTAGAAGCCATTATTAAAGTGCATAAGTTTCAAATTTCAAAATTTGAAAAAAAAAAAAAAATGGTTTCAAATTTCTTTGGGTTTAAAAAAGAAAATATTTTATTACGTTTTTACTTTTTCGTTAAAAGTAATCTATAAAAAAATCCTGGAAAAAATTTAGAATTCTATTTTTATTCATTTCTCAAAAATGAAAAATAAAATTATAATTTCGGTAAAGAAAATTTCTACCACACTTTCAGCAATAAAAATCTACCAGGGTAGGTAGAAATTAGTCCGCTTGAACGTTTTTTAAATTTGTTTCATCCCAAATGACCAATTCATTAACGGATTTTTCGATTAATTGCACCAGAGATCCTCTGTTAAATACTCTTAGAAATTGTTGGTTCGTTCAAAACGAGTTTGGTAGCAAGTAATCAAAAAAACTGTTAATGAACTGGTCATTTGGGTTGACTATCTTGCTGAAATCAAAAACAAACGGTAATTTCTGCAACCCATTGTTAAATTTTTGAATATAAGAATAAACTATCTATTATTTCATTAATGAATTAAACATCATATTAAATTGTAGTACGTCATAAAATTTTATTTCAAAGATTTTTAATTCACCCAATAAATTCTATCATCTGTTAACCTGAAGAATAGACATCTAGTAAGATCAATCCGAACGTAAGAGTTTGTCAATTTCCCAAGTTAACAGATGATTTGTTTTTTCTCTGCTTGAAAAATAAACACAATAAATAAAATTTGACTTTTTTGTGTAGAAAACTAAAACTTAAAAAGACTGTTATTCCTTTTATCTCAGTCTTTTCTTCTTCTTTATTAATAATCAAACCACGCGATGGAATAGAACGTTTCTTTTGTTTAATTTCTTGTAAGAGAGAAGATACAATTTCAAAATATTAAATGTAAGAAAGGAAAATTTTTTTTTCTCTAATCTTCTCAAATTGTTCCGTTTATTATTTTTTTTTCTAAACAGATTAGATCTGAAAAGTGAGAAGAAGAATCCATCTTAGAGGAATTCATCCATTAAATATTTCCAGATCGAATTTCAGATCAGAACAATATCTTCATTTCATGGTCGTCAATAAAACTTTATTATTTCAAAAACAATATGTGTAAAAAAAAAAAAGAAATGGGAGGGAGAAGATTAATTTCACTCCGCAAAGTGATTTTTTTCCACTCAGGTGGGAATAATTATAATTCAGAAAACACCAAAGGGTAAAAGGAGTCCAAAGTCACGTCTCTCATCGCTCGGTGAAAAATCTCTAAACGATTAATAAATATTTTAGGTGATTTAAGAGGGGAGAGAAAAACATTAAAAATTAAAGTCTTAAAAGTTTGTTCTACTAAGAAAATTTTAGAGCTTGGTTAGAACCAAAAAGTTCCGAAAAAAAAAGTCAAACTAGTATATGAAATATTATTGTTAATTTAAATTTAGCGCCGTCTGAGAATGGGATTTACGATTTTCTTAAATTGGCATTACGTAATCTTATGTTGTCAATTTTATGCAAGTGCATGTGTTCCTGGAGAGTTTAAGATAACACTTGCCAGGGTTATGTAAATTGTTAAGGACAATTAAGCTCATGTCGTTTCCTTAAAGGAACCATTTGTTTATGAATCGATCTTTAACATTCAAATTCTAAATGAACTGTAACTTGTTATATACAATTTTTTTCCCCATTATTTATGTGATTTATTGTTTTTCGGCTTAGGAAAAAATATTTGGGGGGGGGGGGCAAGAAATCACCATTTTCTCTAAAATGACCGACTAATTTTTTAAGATATTAATCTATCTGTACCATGGATTGGTTGCATCGTTTGTGTTTGCTTGCTGGAAGCTAATAACCCAAAAGACCAACTTACTAATGGATTTTTCAATTAATTGCTCCAGAGCTGCTTTAAAGACAATCACAGCACAATTAATGAAATTGATTAAAAAAAGATTCTTTGTAAAGCAGGAAAAAAATAATTTCATATTTTTTAGAAAATTAAATTTGCTGCGATAGGAATAATACTTTCATTGATATATTTTATTTGATTTCTATTCTTAAAAATAATATTTTATTAAAATTCACGTTTCGAGTGTTACTGTAGCAATCATGTTTACAAACTAGAATTGCGAGAACTCTATAAAGGGCATGGCATCAAGTGGGAAATATAGTTTCTTATTCTACCAGCAGATGACTCACTTTCAGAGGGCTATGTTTCACTCGTTTCTATCTTCATTATTGTAAAGAGAACTAGTGATACAAACTGTATCAATCTAGCGCTCTATAAGAGACAAAAGAGTTGGTAGAATGAGAAAATATTTTTTCCTGGCACCATGAATTCTCGTAATTCTAGTGTGAAGACATCTGCAAAAGTGGCAGTCGAAACGTTGTAATAAAAATATTATTTTTTGGGGTAGAAAGAAAATAAAAAATGTCCACATTTGAAAATTTGAATCCTACTATAATTTAATTATATTATTTCGTAAGCCGCGAAAGTAAAATAAAAAGCCCCAAATATTCGAGTTGTTTAATTATTCCTTATAAATTGATAAAAGCAGTAAAAATAAAACTTTTCGGTATCAAAGCATCGAAATTTCCAAGTCTAATCGTTAGATTATTTAAATATATAATTAATTTTTTTTTTTTTTTTTTACGCTAATAATTCTTTTGTCAAGTAGATAATAACTCTCTGTTCAGTCATTAAATTGAACTTGAATCTCTCTCTCTCTCTTTGCTCCAGGCTACAGAGAGAGAGAGAGAGAGATGCTAATGATTTATCTTCAGAGGAGTAGCCAATGAAATAATTTTATTCAAATTATTATTTGCCTAACTCTGTTCATCCATTATAAAAGCCACATGGTCATCGTTTAATTTCCTATTTTGTTGATTATATTTTCAAATCGATTTTGTTGTTTGTTATCGATTAATTTATGTGAAGAGTTTGAAAACAAAAAAAAAAAAGAGTGAAGATACAATATTGACTTTGCCTTTCTCTTTCTTGAGGAGTGTCCTTTTTTTTTTTTTTTTTTTTTTTTTTTTCATTTTTAAAATCCTCTATTTAATGTCCACCTTTCCTCAAATTGTGGCCTCTAGAGGAAAAACGAAGAGCTGAAGGTGAGGTCGGAAAAAATCTGGTGGTGCCACAGATTATTTTCCATATATTAACTAGATATCGATTTGCATCATTTTTAGTAAAACGTTCAGAGAAGTTCTTAGATAAGCTGGGTCGCAAAAATTCTCCATATTTCAAAAACGGCTAATTTTTTTGAAAAATTATATTTATTTTGTAAAACTTGATGTATTTTTAACTGTGATGCTTATTTCAGCTCTAGTGACTGAGAATAGCATTATGTAATTAAAGTCGAGTGGGTGTTTTATTTCCTACTGGCTGACATCCTCCCTTTTCAAACATTTATGATCTATTGGCAGTCACCTATTTCATCATAAAGATTTAAAAAAAAACTGCAAGAGTAAAGTACGCTTTATTGGCTTTACATGGTGAAACCAAAATAATCAATTTATATATTTTTAATTAAGTAATTGTTATACAAAATTTAAAAAAAAAAAAAAATGAAAATGGATTCAGGGGACCTCAAAACGTGTATTTCCATTCAAAATATGATTTCAATATTTTAGATCGAAAACTTTAATTTTATTTGAAAAACAAATTAAAAAAAAAAAAAAAAAAAGTATAGCTTATTTATTTCAATTTTAATATTTTCCCGATATTGGAAAAATGAATGGAAATTTATTAAAGAAATTTTACCCTCAACCTAATAGATCTATTAAATTAAAAAAACAAAAACAAAAAAAAAAAAGAAGTGGGGGAATTATTGTATTAATAATAACAAAAACAAGAAGCTAATTCATCAAAAGAAATAATAAAAATACTTGTGTGATCGTCCATTAATTAGATGTGACAAACAAAAGGAAAGCGGTGAGTGACTGACTGACAGACAGACAGGACGCACGGACGTACGGAGGCTGGCAAAACGTCCGAACGAAGAAGAGAGTCCCACGCATCCCGATAAATCATCATCGGATGCTGTATGTCTGTAGCCGGGGGGCCTTCCATCCTGTAAAAAAAGGACCCAGCCTCTCTACAAATCACCGGACCAAGTATTAGCTCCGGACGCTTGCTTATCTTTTCATTAAATAAGAAAGAAGAAAAAAACGTAACGTTTACAAAGATGGAAAGATGCCTATCTAGGTCAAATGTCATCTCTTCGATTTTTTTTATTTATTTATTTTAATTTAATTGCTTTTTTATTACAATATTACTAATATTTTTTCCCGCCTAGACTCTCTCCATATTTATTTAAATTAATTACCCTTAGATCATGGAAAATCTTGGCTCTAAGGGGCTTCTCTGCTTTTTAATACGAGCCTTTTTTAGTTTTTCTATCTTTTTCAGGATATAGGGATAGCTTAATTTTGTTCTTTTTCTCTGAATTTTTTTTAACTTCTTGTGAAAAATAAAGCGGAGAAAATAAAAAATGGTAAAAATAGGAATAGTAATATTTTTTGCAATTATATAACATTTGCTGTTTATAAATAATTTTAAAAGGAAGGTTGATGGATGGGGGGTGAAAAGGAAAAATAAAGACTTTTCGGCCCAGAATATTTATTCTATTTGAATGACTCAACGCGACTAATAAATTACCACAATAATAATAATAAAAAGCAAAGAATAAAGACACCAACATACAAAGAAGAGACTCTTTTCTTGCCTCCAACAATCGTGGCGAGGGGAAAAGGGAGGCTCGAGATTCTCCCCTCTCTCCTTTAAGATCAAAGATGAAACTTTACGGATATACAGCATCCTCTCTTCCGCTCACTCACCTTGATCTTTTTTATTTTTTTGATTAATTAATCTAGAAGATAATCTGCTCCCGATCCGAACGGTCGGGCGGGGCTTGACAGGTCACGAGGCCGCGAGGTCACTCCGGCTGTCTATCTATCTGTCTCGGTGAGGGCCACATTCCCTGCTGCCAGATGTGACCCTCTCCTCTCACGTTCTCGACCGTCACGGCTCTAAGCCGATTATCACGCGCTTGGGATTGACGATGTCACGAGAGAGTGGAAAATAAAAAAATAATAAAAAAAAAAAAAAAGCAGGGGATTGAATTTGTTAGGAATTCCATCCCTGATCTTCTCTCAGATGCAAATAACCATGCACCAATGGGAAAATCAACTTGCAAATGTCGAACTTGTATTTTCTGGAATTTAGAATTATTAATGCTGCAGAAGCAGTGAGTGAGAATTAGAAGGTGAGGAACTCAAGTCATCTCTTGCTGTCATTTATCTGACCCCCAAAGTTTTGTCAAAGAAGACTATTGATTCTAATTGGGGAGGAGACTACGCTTGAAAAAATTCTATGGGGTTTATTGTGCTGGAGATCAATATTTAACAATTATAGAATTTTTTGCAATTCGGGAATCTAAACAAAATTCTTAACCTAAAACTCCCTTCTCTAGGGCATAGTTAATTTTGCGGCGTCTCTCGCAATTTTGTCTGACCTTTTTATTTGAGTCCTATTGAATTATATCTATGTGTATTTTCGTTAACACAATAACTAGAGCAAAATTTTATTAATACATTCTAGCAAAAGCATCTTCAACTTTTGGGCAATTTCCGACAACCGGAAACCTGAAACGTTTTTCTAAAAAGTCCTGAATATTAAAACCTAAATGCTTTAGTATTCGAATGTATTTTATAAATAATTTTTTACATATGGCTATAAATTATAAATTTTTTTTCCTCGGAGTTCACACCTTTTAACATTTAATTGATTTCTTGATTATTTAAAATATTATCTTGAGAGGAAAAAAAAAAAAGAAAAACAATTTCAGATTAAATTTTCTAGGAATTTTTCATTATTATTCGCATTAAATATTTTCTATTCTATTTGGGAAGTAATTTTAATTTATTTTCTCATGCCCATGTTATTTCTATAAAAATCAATTAAGTTTAAATGTAGCAGAAAATAATACCTTTTTTTTTTTCTCCTTTTAAATAATCTCGCTGAACAATTTTTTAATTATCCTAAATGGGAAATGATAAAGACCTTAAAAACATTTATTTTTTTTATACCAATGATAACTTATAAAAAAAAAAATTATTTTGAATTGGAAAAATTACGTTTTTAAAACATCCAACCATTGGATCACTTAGCTACTTACTCTTTCTTGTGTAATGGTCATTTATCTCTTCCTCAACTGGCTACAGATATTCTATTCTTCTATAGGAGAATAAAAATTAAATAATCTCTGTCTGATATATGGGAAAGAAAAATATTTTTACATAAATTTAACAAATATGAACATGTTTTTATAATTATTCATAAGAAAATTTTTTGTTTTATGGACCTAATAATGGTCTATAAACCGAAACTAATCACTGACATTTTTTCTCTTTCTTATTTCTTTTGAAGCCGTAGCTTTGATTTTATATAATAAGTCCAAGAAAGAAAGAAGAATATCATTTATTACATAATAAAATATCGAAATATTGTTTAGTACATAATAAAATAATAATAAAAATATTCAAAAAAATAAATATAATTCTTTTGGCGCCACACCCCATCAAATAAATAAATGCTATATGTCAATATTATTACGAAGAATACGAGACTTAAAATGCGATTATTGGCTATAATAAAATTCATAATGATAGAGATTTAATAATACATAAATAAAAATTTATTTTAAGAATTAAATAGCATACAAGTGATAATCGGATTACACTGTATGTAAGATAGAGGCAGAGGATATAAATAAATTCCGTTTCATAAGAACCTTGATTTTATTTTAGTTTCCTATTCGCGCATCGAAGTCTTTTTTCTTTTGTTGTTCTGCCGTCCGTCGTGACCACTTTCACTCGCTTTAGAAAGATAGAAAGACGGACATACTGTCCCTTTCGAACCCACACCTTGGAAGAGATAAATCCTCGATTAAGATGTGTTATCTTTATCCAATTTTAATACCGGAAAATTGAGGTTATGTCATGTTCAAAATGGAATACTTTAGTATCTTTAATATATAAAAATCTATTATAGTCTAACAGATTAGAGACAAATTAATACTCAGATCTTAAATCATATATTCCTGGTTAAAATTTATAATAATTTGACAAGACTGTCTGAACTTTCAAGCAGTTATATTTGTTTTTGAGCTTTGTCAGCATCTGAGGCCATATAGACTTTAAGCAATATTACGATGTATATTATCCAAATATTGGTATTTATGCCAAATGATTTTCATCGGACTGTCTGGGATCCGAACCCACATCTACCTTTTATATTTTTTGGGGATGAAAAAAAATAAGATTAAAGATTTCCCTATAAAAAAAATCAAGATCCGGCACTGCACATATATTCGTTTACAAATTATGATTTTAAACTGCCCTTAATGCATGAATTGTTCAAAATGAGAGTTCAAAAGAGCGAATAATGAATTTGGAAAGGAGTAATCTAAAAAATGATAAGATTAAGAATAACCAAGACGAAAATAAAATTTGTCGATAAAAAAATTCCAAAATTCTTTTGATGTTTCACCCTTCCATTTAGTAGAAGAAGGGGGCGCCACCAATCAATATTACAAAAAGAAAAAGGGGCGCTAGACTATTTTTGTATCTTAAAAAAATTGTCATTTTTCAAATGTTTACTGACAAATTTCAAATTAATTATTGCTTATTTGAATTTCTTTAAAATATCCAGTTTAAAATAATTTTTTTTTTTTGGATCGCAATACTTTCTCACTAA
>JAAAKE020149926.1:0-12770 GCA_010014785.2 Anisolabis maritima | reverse complement strand
CTAGAAATTATTATTCCGACGAAAATAAATTAAAAAAAATTTTTAATTAAAATAAAATATAAAATTAATATATTTTTATTCTTTAAAAGGCATAATAAAAAAATTCACTTGAAAATAAAAATAAAATATTTATATTTATATTTCAAATTTTTTAATTTTGACATATTATATAATAATTTTTTATCATAAATATTTAAAAAATAATTCTATAAAATTGTGATAATTTAATTTTAAGAATGAATTATTGGTTTTCTAGTTTTTTTCATAATAAATTTCACCCATTTAAAACAATAGATTTCTGGGAGTCGGCCATCTTGTTCAGAAAATCTGACAATTCTCTTCTTCAAAATCTATAATGTCATTTTACTAAATTTATTTATTTTTCACCATATATTTTATTTATTTTTTAGTTATAAACACTAAAGTAAATTCTATGTTTAAATTGCACCATTCATCGAGTTCATATTAATATGTTTCATTTCGATTTCAGTAAGTTTTTAATGAAATATTTTTACCTTTTGTAATGCATTATTCTTCTTATTCTATTTTTAATTATTATCTATTTTATTTTTTTAATATATAAATTTTCTTATTTGCTTATTTTTGATAAATTTTAGAAGTTAATATTATAAAAACTTCATAAAACTCTAACCTAACTTCTTCAAGATTAGCTTTGACATTTCTCACTATGTTTTAAGATTTCTTTTATTTTTTTATTTTTTCTTGTTCATTTATTTAGTATTATTTTATTAAAAATAAATGTAAGTAAAAATTCTTGTTCCTGTTGATAATTAATAATAAATTGTAATCCTAAGTTGAATTAATTAGATAATGTTTATTAGATCTTGTCTCTTTTTAACTTACTTTACTATATAAACATTGGATTAAAAATAACTCCGCAAGCTATTTTATAATCATACTTTTGCTTTTTTTTTTTTTTTTTTGTAATTATAAAAATTCTTCATTCGTGGGTTATTCCTTATTAGATTTTCACTTTAGCTTTCTTATTGGTAAAATAATTATGTTTAATTAATTTAATTTATTTATTTTTGTTAATATTAGTTCTAAATTGTTCCAGGATTATGGCTTTAATTAGCTCACATGTACAAATACTAGGCGTCATTAGCCCTAGTAGACTTATTTTTATATTTAAATATATTTGAAAGCATGCTACAAAATGAATCAGAGATGTTCAATGTAGGCCTAGTTAGCAATGTCAGGTATTTTTGTTTTTTATAATTCTTTTTTCTGTTTGATCTTATTACTTTTCTTGTAGAGTGGGAAACAAAACTCTCTCCCTCCTCTTTCGATAACCATATCTCATAATTTTGTTTTGAAAATTTGTAGTTGAAGCTTATGTTTTGACCTCATAAATGTTTAAAAATAATGAAGTTGGAATTATGGAAGAAATTCTTCCAGCCGGGCATTGAACTTATCCATATTATTCATATACATAGATATCCCTACCCATCAATTTTTCCGATTTGGTTTGGTTAAATTCAATCCTGAAAACGGAAGAATTTGTTTTATGGAAGTAATTTTCATAATTCCAAATTAAAAATAAGTAATTTCATGTGTAATAAGACAAGGAAAGAGAAAAATTTTTGCTTCCCACTGTACTTTATGTTTGTTTTTATTTATATTATTTTCTTTTAATGTATTTTCTTTTTTAAATTTTTACAGATATCATAACGGTGACATGCAGGTGGTTCCTGGCATGGCACCCAAGAAGGACCCTCGTGTCCGAAAAGGCAAACTCGTTCCTAGCAGAGACGAGACACCCCCTTCTTCGCCATGCAGTGATGTCAAATTGAAGTTCTCTGATCGTTTAAAAGCATTATTTAAAGATGGCCCAACAAAGGCAGAGGGTGAAGAAGATCCCTATGCTTTTAGTGAACCTGAGCCTCCAATAGCCCAAAATTTTCACTCATTAAATTCGAGTGTTTCACATATGGATGTTCGAAATAACAAAAATCATCGGAGTAAGTCGGATGATGTCATGTCAGAAACCATGAGTCGTCTACAAGCAAAGATTGCTCGGAACAAAGTAATAGGAAAACACCGGAATAAAGGTTCTAGCACAACAGCGGCTCAACGAAAACAACGAGATGCTGCAGCGGCTGCAGCAGTGGCGGCAGCTGCAGCACAATGGGCTGAACAGGGCCTACTTGAAGATATTGCACCACTCAAATCGAGCGATTTTCAAACGTCAACTGTTGTGAAAAAAGAAACACCTCTAACTTCACCCCCAACTCCCAAACAACGGCAACAGAGACAACAAAATCATAAATTAAATCAGGATCATTCTAAGGTAATTTAATAGTAATTATAATATAGAGTAAGGTCTACTCTATTTGTGTATTTAGTTGGGATCCAATAAGTTGAATCTCAAAGGAAAAAAGATTTCCTAAACAGTGACATAACCAGGGAGAAAAATGAGATAAATCTTGTGTATTAAAATCATATCAAAAATCATTATCTTTTGTGGGAATTTGAATATTTCTGGGATTATATAGGGTGAACATTATCCCTAAGAATTTTTTTCTATCTCTCCGTTACCTTCTTTCATATCTTTATTCTTTTTAAAAGAATCTTAAAATTCTTTATGTAAATTTTCGATGTTCAAAACATGAATGGATCATTTACAAATTTTCAGATTCTTCCTAATAACATTAAACTTATGAGACGGGATCGGAGTGAAAAAACTTTGGTTCCTCTCTACCTCTCTACGACGTACAAGTATACATTTTTATCTTAAATCGCTATCGAATTTCCTTAATACTTAATACTTTATGAATTCTCTTTGGTTCACTTAATCCATAATTTATTAAAAATAAATTTTTGTTTTTTTGAGTTAGGAACTGAATTCCCGTATGCACTAGTGTGAAAAAATAAATATGTTCTTGTTACCACGTTTCGTACACCTGTCATGCACTTCCTTACGATTTCGTTTCACATTTAATAATTTACATATAAGTTTTTTTCCATATATTTGGCAAATACACTAGATGATAGTTATTGCTTACTGACATGTAGTCATTATTTGTTCGGTAAATTTATTTTCACAACATTGATAAATATATATGCTGATTGTCAGTTTTATTTAATTGCAAAGAGAGATTCAAACGAGATCGATTTTAACAAATTTTTTCTTATTTTTATTATTATCATATTTGTTTGCATTTGATGGCAGAAAGTACGCAATTACTAGGTTTCCTTAAATTTGTATTCAAACATAAAAAAAAAATTTTTGTGACTAAACTATTGTTATGAATGCTTTCTGTTTGTGCTTAAATAACAACATATAACAGCTCTGAGGATGGCCCTAATCAAAGTCGAAACTTCAGCTTGTTAAAAAATAAAATTAAAGAAAAAGCACTCTGGCTAAATTTTTCTCCTATATTCACCTAAAAAATTTTTCATTAATCCATTTTATTAATTTTATCGGCCTTTGAGTTAATTATAGGTCACTGAGGTTGGTGACCTCTATATAGGGGGTATTAATTTATTTTTTTTTTAATTTTAAAAATAAGTTATTTGATTCATTTCTTAAAAATATTTAAAACAATTTTTTTTTAGAAATTTAGAATTTTAGAAAAAATTATAATATAATTAATATTTTATTTTAATTTTTTCCAGACTTCAAACGAAAATACAGTCATGTTGTCGATACCTTCTCGTCGACGTAATCCCCGTCCTGGAGTCTCTTCGGAACCTCCAACCACTTCATCATCATCATCATCATCCATTTATCAAGAAACTTTAGGAAAAATTCACCGCGCACAACAAACTTTACGTGATTATCGCAGTGATTTGTATCCATTAGGTTTAGAACCAAGTGATAGTGAACCAAGCGATTTGGATGATGTCGATGAAATTCATTCTCCTCCAGTATTTCAACGTCATTGGTTTAGTGGCTGGTTAGAACCAGGACTATGTCCTGAAGGACAACGTGAGAATCGTTTAAGTCAAGTGCGTACTGAATTTAGAAGACGACTTGCCCAATTATGTGGAAACGCTGAAGCTTCTTCTATATCCGGTTTATCTATTGAACTGGTGTCAAGTATAACATCTGCTGCAAAAAGCAAACCAGGAAGTACGGCTCGATATTTAGCTCCTTCTAGGACTCGAATCCATAAATCAGGGTAGGTATAATCATTCCTTTGTTCCTCTAATTTTCCCATTTGAGTTGCAGACCCAAATTTTTTCCAAGTTTCCTTATCATGCTAAGAATGATAATAATTCTTTACCAGAAAAAATTATATTCTCTATATCTGGGGTAACATTCTCTTTTGAACTCATGAGGGACTTATCATAAAAGATATCTTAAGGGAATCGCAAATTTTTAATAAATCTGCTAAAAATAAAATTGAATTCAAAAGGATTGATAAGAAGAAGTCTACTAATCTGTTGTAAACAGAACAGCCCAAGGCAGGAAAAATTAGAAATTTTTCAAGAAAGGAAAAATGAACTATGACGGGAGAAACTTGTAAAAGTGGGTCGAGACAAAGAAAAAACTCTAAAAGTTGGTAGGATAAAATTTCGTGGAGGCTATTTTAGGGGAGGCCTGCTAAAAAGTGAAAAAATAAAAACCATTGCGTTAAGACTATCATCCTCCTATACTATATACTGCACTATACTGAAAAGTGGCAAAACTCAACATTTGATCTGCTTTTTACTTCGATAACATTAAGAATTACTAGCTATATTAATTTGGACTTTTTTAAAATAATTTAACTTTTACTTTTTCATTTGTATTAGATATTCAAACCCAAAAATTCCGACCTATCCTGGACATTGGCCTGCTTATTTTGACACATTAACACTGGTTGTGCCGGAGTTAGCATGCTAATCTTTCTGATAGGCCAGAATTCTTAGGTTTGTTCCTCTCTATTTAATATCACCAACATCATCATATTTTTGATTAGAACTCTAAAATTCTAATTATTCTTTAAAAATTATTCATACTGTCAGGGACATATCTCTCCTTTTCCCCCTCCCCCTAAAACCAAAAAGAACTCCAAAAATCAAATCCATGAAAAAAAATGACGAAAATATTTTTTATTTTTTTATTTTAATTTAAGTAATTTTCGGCTGCTGAGGCCATCATAGTCATCTATGATATACAATTATATATTATGGATCTTTCCCCCCTCCTCCTCCTCCTCCTCAAAGAATCCTGACTCCACTACTGATTGTAATCAGAGAAAGACATAAATCAGCATTTCATATGAAATTAATAACTCCAAAAGAAGCAAACTCTCAACTGCAAATTTTTCAGGAGACATTTTTTTTACTACAAGAATAGATATGACCACACTTTGCAATTAGTATTAATGACTTAATTTTTGGGTTCATAAATTCCCAGAAATGAAAAGTATAGTAATATTATAACTTGGTGACATGCACATCTCATTGATCCTTTTTATTCAGTTTGAGCTTCTGATTTCAAATCTGCAATTATTATTTTTTTCTAGTACGTTAATAAATAGAACCTTTTGACGAGTGGGTAATAAGTTTACTTTTCAAAAAAATTTTTGAATCAGCCTAATTATATATTATTTCATTCCAGAAAAAATTATTAAATAACTATTGTCACCTTTAAGTGAGAACTATGCTGTAAATTTATTTATATTTTATTAGATAATTTGGAATAGTTTATGGTCCTTCAAAACATTTATTTCAAATGATACATAACTAACATAAAATGATTGCTATTAAGTAATAACGATGGGCGTTTTTATTTTACAGGTATGGCGAAGCTCGAATGCTAGCCCGGCACATCTGTACATTTCAACGAGGAAAACCTGACGCATGCACATCCATTGCTCTACCTTGTACTCGACACTGTGCCAGACATATTATGTATAATGTTGACCAATTACTTTTCGAGCATTGTACTGCTAAGTTTGCCGACAATACACAATGTTGTGTACCTGTTTTTGATGTATGCCACGAATTACCACTTTGTGCAGAACATGCGCGTAAAAGAGTGAGTGCATTTTCATTTTATATATATATATATATATATTGAAGGATATATTTTGTTACTGGCAAAAATTTTTAATCCTTTTATCTGAATTATGCTTTGCCAATAGTATTGTTCATTGCAAAAAAATTTATATAGATCTATATACCCTATGAATAGAGAATTTAAGTTAGGACAGTAAAATATTTTTGTAACAAATACTTCTATGGAAAATCGCTGCTTCAATACGAACCTATTGAACCTAAGAAGTGCAAGCAACATCCAGGACTTTTTGTGGAATGGGTAAGAGTTAAAAGAAAATAAAAATGGGCTCTTTCAGTGACTAAAATATATTCCAAGGGCTTAATTTGTTAGACAATTAATTATTATAAACCATATTGCGGTTATTCATATTTATACAATGAATAATATAATGTTAAATAAAAATTTAATTAAGTACAATAACGAAATTCTTTTATTTTCAAATAGCTGACAAAAATGAAGTCAGACATTTCTATAACATAACTATTAAGGCAAAAATCGATTCCCCCGAAATAGAACTTCATTTGAGGTCAAACTTGAAAAATGAAAATATCACTTCAACTCTCAGCCTTAGCAAAATAATTAATATCCATATACCAAATTGTTCTAATCATCATTGTGAATAACTATTCGAAAAAATTTCTATATCTTCTTCCGTTCAATGTCTTCTAATTTGGGTCAATCAAGGGACTATTTTGTATACGTGTATTATTTCGTCAAAGCTAATAGATAGGAGATATTTCAATTTTTCATGTTTGAATTAAGTACCACTTATGTGGGGTTGAAATGTTGATGTGTCTTTTTGTTCCTGGTTAATTGCTCTCATCTAAAATTTTTTCAATCCTTCGAGTGATTTTAAAATATTTTATGGTATATGGGAATTCTCTTAGAGGTTTATAATTGGTGAGTACGTGAATAGCAACCACGAGTTACCCGAGCTAATATTGATATTTCTTCGGCTTCTTCCTCTCCCTTCCCTATATATCAAGTATATATTAAAGGTTGTTCATCATCATTTTAAATGTCCATGAAACTTCTCTCAGATGTTAAGAAAAACAAAAAATCCAATTGAAGAAAAAAATATTTTACTAATAGAAATTAATAAAATATATTCATTGTATGATTCAATATCTATGACCAGTGGCTCAGCCATGGGACCTCTTTGAGTGCTATCCACTCCCTCTAAGAACAAGCAAAATTCCAAAAAAAATTAACTTGAAAACAATTTAATAAAAAATTTTAATTAGATTCTCGATCAAAGAAACAATCATAATTCACAAACAAATTCCAAAAGTAAAGAAAAAATTGTATTTTGACTCCCTTTCAAACAAAAAACCTGGCTATGCTACTGTCTAAGACATTTTTATAAGAATTATTTCTTTAGTTTATTTCATTCTAGATGGAGATTATTCAAAATCCAAAATCTTTTCTTATCTTTCCCAATTTAATATTTACCTCATCTTGTAAATGAAATAAGCAATCGAGATATTTTTTTAAATCATACATCTGATGAGTTGTGTTGTTATTGTAATCAGCCCGATTGCTTCGGGCAGGACACTTACGATAAACAGACATCCGAATTGAAACCAAAAAAGCCGAGGAAGAAACCCAAACCTTCAGCAATGACGAGACCTTCAAAACGTGGTAAGAAGAAAAGAAGAGTCCCCTCATCAAATCAATATAGCTCTTCGCTTCTGACCGATCCAACGACGACATTCAGGCCGATGCAGCCCACTTCGATCACGACGACAAATACAACAAGTTTATCGCCCACCTCAGCTGAAAATGGTACTACTTTGGAAGTGAACGCCGAGGCTCTTGTGGCTCCACATCTCCCTACTGTTTTTGATCAATCTAGTAAGTTTTTTTCTCTAATGGAATATTTCTTTATTTACTTTTTCTTAAGATATAATTAAAATACAAGCATTCAGACTTTAATTATAATTTTGGAGAAAAGAATTTAGTACATTCTTTAATCCTTCTTATATCTGTTTATTCACATATAATTTTCAGGTCTTTTTTTTCGACTTCTTCGTGGACAAATCAGATCTTCAGAAATAATTTTCAGTTGTATTTACGATCCATTTGTAATTTTTCCAGTGGATATTTCTTTGTCTACGCCTGTGATTACACCTTATATTAAGCAAGAGACTTGCACTGGAGGAGGATGTGTTGAGGACGGGAGTACGATAGTTTCTGGCCCGAATCCGACGGAATCTCCAGGTGTTATTTTGCCCTCCCCGAATGTCGTCGACATTAAACAAGAAGTGGAAGAGGTTTTAGAGATGGCAACATTTGATCCTGTAGAATTAGCTCAACAAGCAACACGTCTTCTTGAGGAACATGATTTGACTAATGTTTTAAACCAAATACCAGCTGACGCATTCAATGATTTATTCACAGGTAATTTTTATATTAATGTAGTATATTATTATCATGCATAAATAAAATTTTTATTAAGTTAATTTTCACATATAAAATACTCTTCATCACTTACATTGATTCATAAATTCATCACTTTTAACCCAGTCAAACATTGATTTGTTATTCACTATTCTGATCAGTCTAATTTAATAAGAAAGATTCAAAAAAATTAGGTAGAATTGTAAAAATTCTAGTCTTTTAAATAAAAATTTGTTTTTATAAAAAGACTATTTCAACCCAAATTAGCCAATTGATTCGTTTAGTATATTTCTGATAGATTTTTATCCTACAAAAAGTTCCAAAAATTTAATATATTACTGCACCACTTATATATTATGCTGAAACTCCATCACATTTTAGAGAATGTGCGCGATACCATTCTTTCTAATAGTCATCACTTTTACGACAAAGTTTCCCTTGACCTTAGACTTTTTCCCTCAAAAAAATAATAATAAATAATAGTAGTCTGGATATTCTATCTTATTATTTTTATGATTATTTTTAGAAGATAAAAACGGTGGCTACGAGCCTACACGTGAAGAGACTGAAGAACTTGAACGTGCTTTAGAGGCTGTTGATAAAGATGTGAAATCGCTGGAGAAATTATCTCAACATCATGAACTGCTTAATACCTTATTAGTGGATGAACAAGTTCTTTCGTTGGCTCAACTACCTTGTGAGGTATTCCCCCCCGGTTCTACAACCGGTGTAACACCCAATTCACCAGCAGCATATCACCCTAATGGGGGTTATACCAGTCCAGCTGACGCTCTACTTGCAGCGGCTGCTGCAGCAGCTGCTGCAGTCTCTATACAAACACAAACAGACTTATCGACATCTAGCTAGCCGGTTTCTTCTTAAATACACATGTACATTCCAAGTGCTGAACAATAATAGTTCATTCTACTTAAAACTTACTTACTGGAGAATGAATCCCTAGTCATCCACTTGCCTGGTTTAAAACATTCATTCACTCATTAGATGTGTAGTTATGTATATATATATATATATTAGTCGAATGGGTCGCGATTCAAATCCTTAAAAAAGGACTAAAACAAATCAATTTTTTTTGTTTAGTTTCATTCCTTTTTGTCAGGAGAAATATTTAAATAATTAAAATGTAATGAAATTTTCCCTCGAAATATATATTAAAAATTCTTTGAATAATTTCTTTTCTCTGTTAGGAAATCTGTGATAAAGGCAATTTTTAACAATTATTCAAAATTGGCTACAAATATATTAAATAATACACTCGATTTTAATTTAATATGCAAGTTTTTAATAAATATTTCGACAAAAAAATTTATTTATTACTTAAAAAAAAATAATATTAACTCATATAAAACTCGTCAGCTCTCTCTATTTCTTCTCTCTTTGTTAATCCAAAAAAATTTTTTAAAGAAAATCAATTAATAAACAAAAAAAAAACAAAAACATTTATTAATGCACTGAAACTGGTATTTTATATAGATATTTCTTTTTAGTTCAAATTTCTGCTTTTTTTACATTTTTTAATTTTATAATTAAAAATTATTTTTATGTAAAAAATATCATTTTTTTGAATCCGCGTTAACCGACCGAATTTAGTGTACATATATATATATATATATATTTATTTATATATATAGAAATAATTTCTCTTCGGTCATATTTAGCGCTCTCTCACTGATTTCTTTAAATAACATTCTTATCCATCCCTTTTATTCCCATTTCATTTTTTTTAGTGTCGAATCGACAACATTATTAGTTACTATTAATTTTAATATTTTAATTTATTTCTTTTTTGTTTATATTTTTAATCATCGATCAAAAAGTATTTTTGTTGATCTTAACTAATAATGTATTTTACGATGTCGACAATAGCAAGAGCCATCGCTTGCTAGATGACAAGTCCAGTATTAATAAATATATTAATAATAATAAGATTTAATTATAATAATAAAGATAATGATAATCCCCATCACCACTTCACAGCTTTTTTTATCTTTTAGAAATAAATAATTAATTAGTAAAAAAATCATTTTTGCAAGTATTTATCGTTTTAGTGCATATTATATATGTATGTATATGTATATAACAACTGCATTTTTTATGTTTTAAACCAAAGTATTTATTGTGTTTATTCTTGTGCAACCAAATTGGTTGCTTTAGAACCTATTTGTATCCGCATTTCGACTCCACCGATTTTCTTTTTAATTTTTTTAGACTGATCTCATTTCATATCATTCGTGTCGTAAAAATATTTAATTTTAATGTTTTTCTCTGAAATATATTTCATATCTCTCTCACTTTTGTAAAACAAAATCATGTAAATCGATAGGTATATTTGTTGGTTATATATAAATATAAAAATCATTTATATAAATATCGTATATTAATTTATAAGTGAAAATTGATATATTTAATCATCCATTTGGTACCGTGATTAACTGAAAAACTATTCATAATCGTTCCTAAATTTATTTACTATTATCATTATCTTCTATAAAATATATATATATAAAATCCATCTATATTCCTCCATAGAGATAATGATAATAATAAAATCAAGTGGTGAAAGTAAAAGTAAAAATAAAAACAAAAAAATTCTCCCTTTCAAAAATAAATTCACTATAGATAAAATATATATATATAAGGAACAATTTATATTAGATGAATTTTAGAAAATATTTCTTAAAATGGCCCATTAATTTTTGTACGATTTATACCAGAGGTACTTCAAAAATAAATTTTCTTTTTAATTCGTATCTAAAAGAATATCAAAATTTCTATTTAATTTTTTTAGATAGAATTATTATATATCAAATTTAATCATGCATGAATTTTTAAATTCTAATAACAATAAATATAATTATCATCAAAAAAAAAAGTACCAACCGGGACGCGAACTTTGATCTCTTAATCTCCTATCTTAGAAAAGGTGTTTGGAAACTGAGTTCGATATCCGGTTGTGATTTATATTTTCCAAGTTGAAATTTACTAAACTGATACATATATATTATATCACAGACCTTAATTAATTCTGATAATCACTTGAGTTAAGAATGTAAAATTTATTTATAGTATATATATCATCATTCTTTGTCGCCCTCACTCGGTAGCAGAGAGGTTAGAGGTAGGGACAATGTCAATATTGGTAACCTTAAAAGCCAAGAGGTTGGGATCCCAGTTCGATGAAATTTTTATTTAAATCAATTGATATAAATAAATTTGCCTGGACAATATTATAGCGTAAATAAATTAAATTGTTAAAAGTCTATATGGCCTCAGTTGCTGAAAAGACAAAAAAAAAACAATCATCCTTTGACGTTTTAAAAAGAAGTTCCTGGGATAAATCACTCTTTTATTTTATAACTAATGGCATTACTAGTAATATTTTTATAACGGTAAATAAGGAAATATATTTGTAAATTGAGATATTTTAATTTATTTTTATTAAAGCCAAAGTTTCTCTTATATTCGTAGTATTGTATCCTTTACTTTAAAAATTTTAAAAGAAATATACATATATTAAATTTTTTAGTTGACTGAAATAAAGTAGCTATATAAAGCCTATTTAAAAAAATATCCATTAAAACTCCTTTTTTTCTCTCTTCATCTTAATTTAGATAGAAGTTAATAAAATCGTCTTTTTAATTATTTTTTTTAAAGCCGTTTTATACTTTGATTATATTAATTTATTTCTTTCACTAAATTAATGACAAGTACTGAAAGCTTCGTTAATTTTCCCATAGTGACTTTGGTGCAAACTATTGATGGTCTCTCCTTTTTACAAAGTCCCGACCGATATGGGCAGTCATGTTCAAAAGTTCTTAATTATTGTATATAATTTTGAGCATGCGCACATTGGTCCAAAAAGGACAAATAATCTGAGTGCTATCAATGACGAAACGGCTGCTTCTAAGAAAGTATAGGTGAAAGTATTCCATTTTACTTAGGACTTAATGAATATAAAAGACCACACCCTAATCTGGTGTCTCATCCATCATTTACTTAGAAAACTATATAGAAATATTAGAAGGTAAAAAATAATATGATGAACTGATTATAATGTTTATATATTATACATACAGATTTTGAGAGTAAATTATTTTAAGATATTCTTTATAAAAATCACTGTGGCTTTATAAAAATAGTTAAATATCTCTGAAATTTCCTTATTAAATAATACTGTATATTATATAAATATTTTTTTATTAAGATCTTTTTTTTGTCCTTTTAGAAAAATTTAATTAATATAAGTAAACTGATTATTTTTAATATAATTTATTCTAAAAATCATCTCGAAAAAAAAAAATAAATAAAAATAAAAAAAAAAACAAAAAACAAAAATTAT
>JAAAKE020149915.1:0-12771 GCA_010014785.2 Anisolabis maritima | reverse complement strand
TCGGGAAAAAAATATAAAATTTTCAATAGATGAGCATAGTGAGTTTTAGTGACCTGGATTTCAGAAAGAGGGAGTCCGTAAAATATACTAAGAATTTAAAATTCTAAAAAAAAAGATTAAAATTTTTTAAATATTATTCTAGTTGTCTAAAATTTTTAATAAATTATTATTTGATTTAAAAATAGTATTATATTATCTTTGTTTTGTTAGGATTTCTTACCAGTTCAGTGAAACTAGAACTTTTTATAAAGATAGACTTTATAGATAGAAAAAAGATAAAATTTTTTCAAGCAATTTTTTTTTTTTTTTTAATTTTTTGAATACATAAAACGATGAAAATTATTAAAAGAAAAATTTCTTTTTATAACTATTTAAAATTAATTAAATATATGTGTTACCGAAGGAATAATCGCATTTCACCATTAATCTTTCAAATTTAATTTAACTCGCATTTTAATTTTTTACCCCCTTAAAGACATTGATAATGAAAGCTGATTAAATAAAGACGAGATCCGAGCTATTTGCTCTTAATATTAAAGCTAATTTCAAATAAAACCTTTCATTATAAAATAAAATATTTAAAAACATTTATAGAAAAAAGAAAAAAATCCATTTTATAAAAAATGCATGATAATTTTGAAAATGAATTAGATACCTTGCAGAGGAAAAAAAGAGAAAAAATATTTTCTTTCCTTGTCATATTTTCGCGTTTCGGGGTCGGCATATGAATTTATAGAAGCAACCGAGCTGTAGAACAAATGCGCAGCCTGACGTCTGATAAGGAGGGGGGAAACAGAAAAATGGACGGCGGCAGCCCCATTCCAGTTGTGAGAGCCTAAATATATTTTTATAAAAAAAAACTTCTGAAATTACAATTAGTTTTTGCCAGTACATTATTAGCGATTGAGTTTTTGTTTGCTTGTCTGCTCTTTGTCAAAAAACAACATCACAATTAGACATAAGCCATATATTTGATACCAATTGCATTTCATGCAGATTACGATCCTTGCAGATAAAATATAATATAAACTGGATTATCCGAATCCACAATTATCCCGACGAGAACAACCCAGCTTTTTATAAATGTTCCAACTGTCGTGCCATTATTTTTCAATTTTTTTTTTTTAATCTCTAATCCTAAATAATCCGAATATTATACTAAAGAAGAAAAACAAGCCGGTGACTAACATAATAGCCTCTTATAAAGTTAAATAAAAATTCATCAAAATAATATGATATTGATGTTGTAAGAATTTCACGCTTATTACGAATCCGCAATCAATATTTTTATATAAATATTTAATTAAAAAAAAATATAAAAATATAAATCAAATATACGGCTCTATAACAGTTAAATTGAAATATTATTGTTACAACGCTTGGTCGAGGATTTTGAAGTGTTGACATTCTCAATATTGATCTACCCATCTTGGAGCAAACAGATAGAGAGTTCTTACTTCATTTAGCGGTTCACTTCCCGTCCGGTGCGATAATATTTATTAAACTTTTATTGTATATTAATTAATTTTAAACAATTTCTCACTATATATTACATATATAGGTAAGAGAAAGTAAAAATTTAGAAATCTAAATGATCACAGATCATTAAAAAATATATATCGTATATTCATATTAATAACCTTAAAAAAAAGTGGATATAGATCTTGAGGCAGTCCGGAAAAAATGGTATAAATATTTATATTTGACTGGTTAAGCGTATGGTTAATAAATATACAAGTGAATTATTTAAAGTAGGCGTATATATGCCAAAAAGAGTTTAAAATTGTCATTTACTGATAACACATTCTTACAGGTTTTAAAAATTTTATGTTAAAAAAAACTGCATATTTGAGGATGTAATTAATTAACGCTGACCAGATAAATTTGGAATGTTTGACCTTAAAGGAATTTATCCTCCCTCCTCCCTCTCTGCCACCGAATTTCAAACACACATTTCTAACCGGAATTAAAAAGATAAACAAATAACCGAGTGGGAATTAAATGGAAGTTTTTTCCGGGGTATATTTAAATATTAAATATATAATTCCTTTGGGAGGGGCGAACTCATAAGGTATTTATATATTTACCAGAGTTTAACTCTCAACAGCTTGTGTAGGCTATTTATAGATGAGAATAAGATAGAAGCCAGAAGAAAGAGGAGGAATCCAGTCAATCCATTATTCATATTTCAATGGAGGTATAATATGAATATGACTATGTAAACGAATACATAAATCTCCAGCCATTTAAATGACCAAAAAATTTTTAGATTAGGAAGATCGTTATATATTGATTAGATCGAGTAGGGGACAAAGAAATTTCGACTTCAATCAAATATCCATTCTACTTATTCCGAAGAAAAAGAAGACATATACATTTGAAGAAACCTTATACCTAGGAATTAATGCTGTCATGATGTGTTTGACCAAAGCAGATTTTCCCAGGGGAATAAAAAATTTTCTTATAAAAAATTAAAAAAATAAAATGTTAATTTTTTTAACAATTTAATTAATTTGAAAGATTATTAATTAAATTTAATATTAAAAAAAGAAATTTCTCACTTCGCTTGGATGTTTTTTTTTTTTTTTTTTGTTGGGCAAGAAGAGCCAATAATAGACCTTTAAATAGAGGATTTTGCAGTTAGAGATACCTTCCAGAGATACCCGAAATACATATATATTCTCAAAAGATGAGACCTACTGCAATCGATAGATCAACGCCAAATACTAAATTTTTTTCATCCAAATCGTTAGATGCTGAAAATTTCATCCATATAATGATATTAATTAATTTTCCCAAAGATGAGTCCGAGCGCATTAGTAAATACTCAAAAATCATTAGTACAGTTTTCGAGAAAAAAATTACAAATATATATATAAGATTAGCTTATTTAATAATAGTAAATTTGAATTTTTCTTGCTCATTTTTGAAAGCTACTAGGATCGTCGAGTGGACCATTGCAGGAATTCGGGGACACCATGGGTTGCAGAAATTAGTGTTTGGTTGATAGAAGGTGGGCACAGATATTATAATCGATTTTTTGATTAATTACTCCAGATCTCTTGTAGTTTAAACGAGGCATACGAAATTGTTAAATCTCCTTAGAAATTAGCAACCTTGCCGGCTCGCTCTAGAGCGAGTAGCAATTATTTGGAGTTTCTCATTTGAGTTGCAATCAAAACGATCAAATATATGCATCCATAGCAAATAAGTAAGTCAATTAAAAACATATTTGTGACAGGCTTTGGCCTGGGAAGATTTATTTGGCTTTATGACCATGAGTTATCCGAGCTTTTTTTTTTTCAAAAGACAATCAGGCCGTGTAATGGTTTGTAATTTGTAGCGGCCCTTAAGTAAGAGAATAAAAAGAAAGTGGAATACTTGATATTACAATAATAAAATAAAATTATATAAATATAAGATTATAACTTCATTTGATTCATAGAAGACGATAGATAAAAAGCCTAATTTATATTTCAAAGAACGTGAGTGGATTGAAAAATCAAAGAAATTAAAAATTATAGATTCTAGTAAATACAATAATTATTAATTAACTTTAAGAAGTTCATTAATTTGAAGGTATTAAATAATTAAAGGGCAGATTTGAGACAAATTTAGAAATATCCTTTCTTTATTCTTTTGATTAAATTTTTATCAAGCTCTGGAATTAATATTAAAGTTTAGGGTTATTTCAAAAGCAACTTTCTTAGTAATTTGTTTGTTTTAAAAAATTCAAATGTATTTTATAAAATCCCAATTCCAAAATGAATATTTTTTTGAAGATAGAATTAGAATAAATTAAAATTTTGGAAGTTTTTCTATTTGAAATTTAGCATAAGGCAAAGTTCTACTAAGTTATGTAACGCAATTTTGCTAACGGATTCTGATCGATGGAGGAGTGTCATAGAAAGTGGCGGGCAATATATAAAAGAATAAAGATATAACAAATATAAATATTTATTTAAATGAACATTTATTTTGTCTAAAAATTAGGCAGAACTTTCCGGTAGACCCAATAAATGAATTAAACAAAAAATATAAATGAAATGAACCGGTTGTTTCATGTATTGTTAGTTAGCAACGGAATTCAATTGTTAATTTGATAGTTAGCTAACAATGCTAATGCATTGTTAGCTAACTATCAAATGCAAATTGAATTTGCAAAAATTTTTTGTGATCAAAATTCATTTAAATTTTATTTTTCTTTTTTACTAATTATCAAGAAATCCCTGATAAATTAAGTGACAGCACTTTTTATTATAAATAAATTGAAAATATTAATAATTGTTCTTTAAATTAAAAAATAAATATAAATTAAAAAGTTATTTTTGTTTATTTAAAAATGGATTTTTTTTTAGGCCTCTTTATAAAATGTTATTTTTTCTAATGAATTTATTTATATTAAATATCTAGAGGCTCGTTGTGTTTATTATTTTTTTTCGAATAAGCACACACATACACATTCACAAAAAAAAAACATCTAAAATCAGATTTTCAATTAAGGTCTGGATTTTTTTATTAAAAAATTTTCACTGTTTTAGAAACAACAAACATTTAAGCTGGAATATCAAAGGGCTGCGATAGGATTACCTCGGTGTTTGTGAACATAATCAGTGGAGGAGGTGAGTATTAGGACATTTGTGGCTTTGTTGCTCTTTACGAGATAAGCTTCTTGCGTTGTACTTTTCTGCAACGGCGAAATCTGTTGCTAACCCAAAATTTGCTTAAATGGAATATGTTATGTTGGTTTAATCAATAGATGTATCAAATTTTTTTGAGATCTATTAAACTGTACATTTTTTGTCTTTAAAAGAGTGTTTTATTTTTGATGTTTTTTGCTGTTTCTTACAGAAAATGATATTCTATTTTATAATTAGAAAAGATGAACTTTGGCAATGGGAATGAGATCTCTTCTTGTCTTGATCCAACTATAATTAAATACATATTTATATAATTCCCGGGTTTCTCTCCGCAATTATATATAATTAATTAAATATAAATGAAAATTTTTTTTGAAACATCTATTAAGTAAACCAACAGCACAACAATACATTTTTCTAGTTTTCTAGTTCTCTAAGTCCATTTAGATTCTGTTCTTACTTATTTAAATTAATTGGTAGCCAATATAATTTAAATAAATTTTTATCGCTCACGACGAGAAGCGAACCACTGGTCTTTGGAACATGGAGAGAGACCTTAACCTTTGCACCATATATCTATTAAAAATGAAATCAATTTTTAAAAATTACAACTATCAAATTTTTGATAAAAGTGATCTGCGAATTTGTTTAAGTTTTAAGAAGCCAAAGTGAACTTGACAAGTTATGGAATAAAATTGGCATAAATAGCATTAAAAAAAAAAAAATATTTAGACGACCTCCCTAGTCAGAATATATTTGGCTAAGATATAAAAGTCACGGATGCTAAGATTATAAATTTGATCGAAATCGACATCGTCCCCTGAAAAGTTATGGGAAGCTTTATCGAGGGCGCACCCTCAAAAAGCTATTTCTTTTCATGGTCATGAACAAAAAATAAATTTTTATAGCTTCTAGATTTTAATAAAATAAAATTAAAAGGACTTAATTTAATGCTGAAAGAAGTGTATTATATTATACTAGGTTATATAATACATATTCATGATCATTTGTAATTCTTTGAATATATATTCAACTAATATATAACAAGCTCAACTTATATGAATTTTCAAATGAGTGCTAAGTTACAATTAAATGGAATGCAATTATTAATACTTTCTAATTAAAATAAAGTCAAGTAGTTTATAATTAAGATGTTTAAGATTTACAGACTCAAGAAAAGTTGCTAATTCACTTTTGGTGTTAAAGTTGGAAGATCAAGTCCAGGAATGGAATAATTATTTAATTAAAATAGTGAAATATATATGGAACAATATTTAAATTTATATGAAGTGAGTAATTTAAGGGAATTATATTTTATATACTTTATTATATAAATTTGAGGAACGTTAAAAAAAAGTTTCTTATAGGCAATTTTTTTTTTATTATCAGTTAGATTCGGAAATTGGAAACAACCCCAACCGAGAATCAGTGGATTGGAATTAGAGATTCCCCTTCGGGGTTTGAGTTGGAATGTCAACCAGATGACTTAAAACAGGTGTTTTTGAAAAATAACTTTGAGTCTCAGAAATATATTCTCCAACAATTAACGACATCACAAAAAAAGTAAATATGTAAATTAAAAAATGTGTTAATGATATGATTGTATTGATTAAATTCGAACTTCCACTTTCGAGGTTGATAATTTACTCCGACTCAAAGTTGGTGTAGAGGTGAGAATAATCACCGCAAAAGTGGAAGTTGAAGAGAATCTATTTGTGCCCAATCCATACAATTTCATTATTTAAAACGATATATTGAATCTTAAACGAAGAGACTTGATCAAAAATCTAAATAATACTCAATTATTGGATATAGTTTGAAATTATTGTATTATCTTTTTAACAAAAAATTCTTGATAATTTAATTCATTCAGATTTAAAATAAATGTATTGTCCTTTATAATTTTATGATTGTATTTTATCAAGAATATCTAATTATATTACTTAAATAATAATCTCTATTATGCAACAAATGATGCATATATTTTAGTGAACTTTTTAATAAATAAACATGCTAAAATTTTTGATCCGATTGAGTCCTAAACAACAATGAAATTTCCAGGAAAAGACGCGTTTAACATTTGACAATGCTTTTTCACTTCTGCTTCTTAGAAAACACATAATAATATAAAATAAAATCCAAATGCGGGAGGCTAGGAGCAACCAATAAAAATTTTAAAGGAAATGTCGCCTATTACGAAGAAAATATAAAAAATGTAGACGATCGAGATTTTTTTTTATTTGATTTCGGATTGAAATGGATCTTTTGATTAAACGCTGGGGTGGCTTTGATCGGTTATCAGAGCAGGAGGCCGCCTTCCTTGGCTGTCACATGTCAAGACGACAGTGCGTGACCAATCATGTCCTCCTCGGTTGGGGGTGGAATTTAATGCGCCACCCCCGGGGGTGGCTTGCGAACCTCAGGGGGTGAACCAACAACCCAGGCTCTCGGCAAAGGTATAATGCGAAAATCAATAGACACAACTTGTCAACGCAGAGTAAATCTTGGAGGCTTCGACCCAGCGCCCTGGTCTCTGTCCTCCTGTCCTCCTCCACTGGGTGTTACCCTTAAAAGCGAAACACTCTCCAACCCCCCAGGAGCAAATTCAATTCCTAGTTCATTAAATTGCAAACGTAAACTAAAGATGATATGGCTACTACCTAAATACTAAAGTGAGGAGACGAAGAATTAGAAATAATCCTTTCTATGCTGCAATAAACTTTATGAGAAATACAATTCAAAATTTTTGATAAATGCAGTTTTTTAAAGTAAAATATGACTTGGTCTACTTATGAAAAAAAATTTATTAAAGTTGGAACCAGTTATGTAAATTTTAATAATTTTCTGAAGTCCTGAGACAAAAAATAGGTATTGATTTTAGAAAATAAATATATTAAAAGGTATTATTAAAATAATTCTTCCTATTATTTCAAAACTTTTGTTTGTTGAAAAAAATTATATTTGATTATGTACACCTTTGAATAGTATTAACATTCAAATGAAACATTACCTACTTTTGTTAGAATTCACAGTTTAATTAGCTGGGATATAAACATCAAAACTTTCTCTGATTCAACATAAAAAAATCTTATAATTCAAATTTTTTTGATAGTAAAAAACTTTTAGTTTTTATAACTCAAGAACCAATTTAAATTTTCGCTTTAAATTTGTTGTTAATTCGTTTAAATTCACTAGACAAATAAATAATATTATAACCTAAATTCTTCATTGTTTGATGAAATAGATTTTATTGTGATATTTTTATTTATGTAGACTTTTTGTTTACGGGTTACCAAAATATCGTTGGAGGAAGATCTATTTGTTTTTCAAAAAGAGCAATTTTAAATATCAAAATAATAATAATAATAATAATAAAATTAATAACCAAAAGAAATAAAGAGAAGAAAAAGCCTTTTATATTGAATATTAAAAAAAATGAATTCAATTCTAGGAATTTCAATTGTAAATAAAAGATATCAAATTTCTTTATTCAAATGCTACATTCATTTTCCCCGGAGGGAAAACCTTTTAGAGCAAAATCAAATCAATCTATTTCAATTATGTGTTGTTTAAACCACAATCACAATAAATTTAATATTTACTTGTGGGTGTATTGAGAGTAAAATATGCTTTTGTTTCTTATTCTATAGAAACTAATAATAAAATTCTTCTTAGAGTATAATTTTTGATCCGTTTATGAGGGAGAAAAAGAGAGTCATTTCAGTTATGTGTGGGAGAGACTCTATATTATGATTATCCATAATAATTAGCCGATAGATTGCTAAATAAGATAAGAATAACAGTAAGAAATGAATAATTGAAAACTTTCCATATTAAAATTATAACGAATAAAATATTGGCCGTTAATAGGAATGAGAAAAAGTACCTTCTTTTTTTATTCTGTTTGAGTTGGAAATTAGCGTTGAGTTTTGTGGGAAGATGGGATTTTAGAGCCGATGGAGTTGTAAAGAGACAAGGATGAAACGATTGAATGGAGAAAATGGTGGGGGTGGAGCATCCGGGGAGACAGAATGTATAAATCTCCTCTCGACTAATCTCGTTTCTCTTAATTCATATAAATCAGATTCGTATTGATTAAAAAGAGAAGTCAAATGTGTAGCGAATTGGTTTGTGTAACCGTGAGAAAAAAAGGATCCGAGAGTGAAAAAAATAGGAATTTTCAATTCGCCATGTGTGTCAATGGCTGAAAAAAATGGTTATATCTTTATCGACTATAAAGTTTCCCTAAGCGTTGGTCCAATGGCGAAGTATGAGGATATAAACCAAACTAAAATAAAATAAAAAAAAAAAAAAGAAATGCATTCAAGTGAATGGAAGACAGGGAGAAAAGTTATTACCTATTTAAAATACAAAATGGCTAATAGAAAGTGTCGAAAATGTCAACAAGGTGGTAGTTATTATTATATCTCACCGCAAACGGATATCAAATCGAACTAAAACAAAAATCAATTCCCTTTTTGTTTATATATTCAGCAAATTTTTATAGATAGCGTTATATTTATAAACTAAAATTTATGGGAGTCCACAAAGTCTGAATAATATGTGTACCTATCTATAGATAGATCTATATTAATAGAATAATATTAAAATATTTTTGTTTAAATTAACTTCTCCTAAAGTTGCTCGTTGGTAAGCAAATTCATCATGAATATGGAATTCCAAAAAAAAGGTAAAAAATTGAATAAGTATGGTCTGTATGGTATTTTATTTTCTAGCATATACTCCTGTTAGGTTTATTATTATTAATTTCATTATTGAGGTGAGTGTTATCTCAAGTCTGCGATACATCCTGTGAGATGATATAAAATAAGGAGGATACGATAACTGACCAAACATCACCTCATTACCGAGCCATATTTTCTATGTCATTTCTGTTTTTTTTTTTTTTTTAAATAATATGTACAGTCCATTCAAAGAATATAGATATGTTATATTTTTTATTGAAGTAAAAATTAAAATTCCAAGAAAAAAAATGAAAGAATATTCTAAATGTCATAATAAAATGATATACTCTAAATATGGTTTTAAAATATGATTATAATTCTTTTGTCTACTGTGAATTGAATGTAAATTTATTATATTTTTTTTTTTTTTTTTGGAAAAATGCCCTCAGGATTTATTATTTATTTAAATAAAATAATATTATATAATAATGTTATAAAAATTTTATCGTATCGATATTTTCTTTAAAAAAATATTAGATCGATACGATAAAATAAAAAAAATAAAGTAAAAAAAAAAAGGTATTTTTTCTATCAGAAAATAATTATAATTTTTCATTTTAATATATATGATTATCCTGATTTATTGAAATAAAATAATAAATTATTTATAACAGGTATCCTGTCCCTTGGAGCAGAGGTAGAGGACTCACCTCTCTTACCAAAGGTCAGTGGCTTACTTCCCATCCTAAGTGAGAAAAATTTATTTATATTATATTGGCTACAAATTTATATAAATAAATAGGGAAGGTGTCCAAAATCCAAAAAAAGTCTTAAAAAAAACTTAATTGGTAAATTTAGAAAAACATTTCGCTTTTTATTTAAAAGTATGGACCCTTTCAATTCTTTTAAATTAAAGCATTTATTTTCAAAAAAAAAAAAAAAAAAAAAAAAAAAGGAATGAGGGATAAGCAAATAAACGAACATGTTAAGGAAAAAATGTAAATTTTTTGTATCAATTAAAGTTCACAAATTTTAATAGAATTCCAGAGTATTTAGAAGATTACTTAATTCTCGCATCGATCGATCGTATCGTAAGTAAGATTTACATAGAGAGAGGTCCTAAGCTCAGGAAGGAAAACTAATCCCAAGTCGATGACAAAGAAAAGATAAAAAAGGCTCTAAGCTGAAGCTTATCTGATTTATGTCCGGTATGTAATCGAAGCTTACAAATAGATTAAGAAAATAAATAAGAGGAATAATCTTTTTTTTTTTTCTCAAACATACAATAAAAATTTAGAAATTTTAATTTTATAAAATATTAATCATTTACTGAAAAAAAAATAAAATTAATTTTTCGAGTTTAAAGCAATGTGCGCGATTTTTTTTTTTTAATAATTTATATATTTTATGAGAGTCTATTTTTAATATACTTTTTTCAAAAGTTAGCACAAGCTTTGTGCTTGGGAGTTCATTAAGAAAATAAATGACCTGACACATAATTTGCTTATGGAATGGGTAGAGATCAGTAATTTTAAGAAATTTCTTAGCTCTCTTCATAAGTAAGTCTTTAAAAAATCTTGTAATTAAAAGCTTTATTCTCATTATAAAATTCACTAAAAAAAAAAAATTAAGCTCTAGTAAATATAAAATATGACATTGACGGTTTTCAAATTCAAATATTTTTTTTATAAAGAGACAAAAAAGTATAATAATAAAAAGGTAAAGAAAAAGGTATTAAACTTAATCGTCGAGATAAATTTATGATACGTGTAATTACAAACGAAAAGAAAAAGGAAAGAGGTGAACTTTGAAGGAAAAAAAAAAAGTTGTTTTATAAGTGAATTAATGTTTCTTTCTTTAAAGAAAAGACTTTCTCGTGTTGTGTGGTCTCGAGGTGAAGTAATTTCTTTTTCTCTTTTTTTTTTTTATAATAAAATTGCAGGTCTAACAAAAAAAAAGGAAGGGGTTAAAAACTAAGTGAATCTTAATTCACAAGATTTTCCCTTATTTTTTAGGTCAAATTACCCCTTCTCGGCTCGTGTCAAGCATATCTTCACGTTTCAAAAAGTACCCCAACTGTTGTCTTAATGAGACTCCTTTTTAAGTTAATTATATTACTTGATTTGATGAAAAGCTGCGAGGGCACCTGCCTAACCAAATCATAGGGAGGGATTGAGATGTGTTTTGATTAATTGAGGGGTTCGCGAGTGTTTGTGTGTGTTTTTATACGTGTGTGGTCCGGACGAATTTCGGAAAGCAAAAAAAAAAGATCAAGGGCCCTCGGAAATTATTTTGTTTGATTAAGTTTTTTTTTTTTTTCATATCGTTAGGGATGATTATAGATTTTATATAAATAATGATTCCAAGTGTGAAGATTAATATATAGAGTATGTAGATAATGTAAATAAAAAATTTAATCTTGATTTTTTAGATGGAATTTTAATACATCCATTAAAATTTTTAATTTAACTATACATTAATATACCATAACATATTAGAGATAGTATACTCTTGAAAATTGTTAACAAAAATTTTAATATAAAAAAAAAAATCAGGAGAGAAAAATATCATATCAAAAGGGTGTCAGTATGTCCGCTTTGAAATACCGAAAACAATTTTTTAAACGAAATTCTTGATGTAAATAAATTAAAGTCTCAATAAAAAAAATCAAGACAATTAATGTCAGAGTGAAAGACATTTCAAAAAATCTCATTTTCGAGCAAATTTATCAAATAATTTTTCTTATCTATTACTAAGTCTAATTGGGAAAAACCCCCATCCATCTCGCCTTGACTACCCCTTCCTCCCCCACCTCTTCATAAAATATTTAAATAAAAAAAATCACATTCAAATATATAATTATGATCAGATGAAAAATGAAAAGATATTAGAATCAGTGATTTATTGTTATACATAATTGAATTAATAAACAAATTTTAAAAAACAACAGCAAATAAATAAATAATTAAAAGTAAACAGAAAAAAACAAACAAATAACATGGAAATATATAAAATCAAAAAATCAATAAATAATATAGATAAATAATATTAATGATTGTAAACATAGGACTGACTATATTATAAATTAAATATTGATTTGAAAAAAAAAAAAGAATAAAAAAGTAAATAATAATGATAAAAAATACGATATTACGGCCACTGTTGGAATTCTAAAGAGATAGAGGCAGACAGAAATAGTCATAGGCTTAGACTTCCCCTTTCTTAGAGGAAAAGAAGCGTGGAGGGTGAAGAAACGACCTGTGATAGGCCTAAGCTAGCAGAACCTTATGATCTTCACAGATTTAGAGGGGCCCTATCACTGGGAGCTGAGGTAGAAGTCTCGATTCACCTTACAAAGATTAGAGGTTTGCCATTTTATTATTCTTTTTCCGTTCATTGATTTCCTCTTATCAGAAATACTTTTTTATTTATGCATTCATCAAAAA
>JAAAKE020149904.1:0-12771 GCA_010014785.2 Anisolabis maritima | reverse complement strand
AAATGATGAAATTAATAAAAAACAAAAATGTACATATAAGGAATCTTGATAAGTGAATCGTCTCAATCGTGGTCAACATTTCACGCTGCTCTCTCCTCCATGCCTTCGTTCCTCTTCTCTCCGCTAGGGGCATCCTCCTCTGACGTCATCCCACATTTATATATGTGGAATAATGTTTTCCCGGTTTGGTCCCAACAATCAACGCGGACCAACCCGGGAAAACATTAGTTCACATACAACCAGCCGCGAAAACCTTCCAGAACATATATATAAAACAAACCGATGCTAACAATCAACATGTATATTTATTCCCATCCCTAATTTAAAACAGCCATCAAAACCGAACAAGGCTATTTTTGTTTTATTTTTAATGATTGAATAAATTTGAGTATATAAAAAGCTAGAACCAAGCCATCTTAGTTGAGTTAATGTGTAGTGAAAATTTTTATTTTTCTCACTGATGTCTCAAAAAATTCTAATTTTTTTAAACCACCTATGGTTGAAATTGCTTGACACTAATAAACAAATTACTAGAGAAAGAAAAAATGTTCAAGTTTTTTTGTCGACGTTTTTCAAGTTGTGTTGTTGTTGTTATTTTGTTCAGTGTAAATTCATTAAGGCAAAAATCAAAATAGTCTCCTCACTTTAGTTTTTAAATTCACAACTCAATGAATTTGTTAATCTTATACTATATAATTTTGGGATCTGTATATTCACTTTGTAAACTTGTTAGTTGAGGATTCAAAAACTTGCAAATCGAGTATGCATTTATGCTGGAAACAACACAATGAAAACTTTATTCATTTGTGATCCATTTCATCTTATCTTTACTAGAGGTCATCTGTAATTCAAATGTAACATATCAAAATATTAAGGAATTTTTATCAAATTAAATCGTTAGATTTCTTTAAAAACTTTTGGTCAAATTAAAGATTATTCTTTAAGTGAGATCTGAACTCTGATTAAGTTTAAAAGTTATTAAAGAAAAACAGTTCAAAGAAGTCATTAATTGCGCGGCAATTCCAGTTCCAAATCGTAGTAGAAAAAAGAAAAATAATTATACATCTGCCATGTCAAAAGATCTAAACGTGCTCCCACCATAAGGTCTCAGGCCAGTCACAAATTTCCCCGCTACTTGGGTTCTAAGAGAGAGAGAGAGATAGAGAGAGAGGAGACAATGCCCAGAGTTTTGGGATCGGTGTCGTAATTCTATGAAGTTGCCCTTCATAAAATTACGACACCGATCCCAAAATATTTTCAACGAACTTGAAAATTTCCTTATTCTTTTCTCTCTACCTGTATGTCTATATGTCTGTCCACAATTTTTATTTTGAATATTAAAATATTAAAAAATATCACAATTTTTTCGTTAGATTTGGATACTAACGTCTATAAATCCATACTATTATTTTAAAAATGTTGCGAGCGAAGAGGGTAATTCAGTATCCATTGAGTTGAGATAGGGATTACTCGCACTAGATTCATGTGCAGCTTTGCACATTCCCAGATGTTCCCATTTATAGTTTATTTAATATAACTTTAGTGCTGGACACTTGGTGGAAGAGAGGGCAAACTACACTGTCCGTATCACACTGTTCTCCATAAGAGGTTGGCAGACTGTAATGCCCCATCCCCCCACTCTATGCTTGCACGTACTATTGAAATACCATGTATAACAATGAAGTAGTAGTACTCCATGCGGTTGCCTTTGTTCACTCGGCCCAAAGGAACACTCGAGGATTAAGTTGCTTTTTTGGACGACCCATTTTGGTAATGCATACTTATCGTTATTAAAATTCCATCTCTTTTTGAACTGATCTTCAAATTGTTCGAGAAAAGTCTATTTAATTAAAAAAATTAACTTATTTCCACTCACCTTCAACATTTTCGTTTATAAAATCACATTTAAAACAAACATTTTTTTAAATCTCTCTGATGATTTTATTTATTTATTTATTTTTATACAAAAGAAGAATACATGGTTTTAACAAATCGAATGTTCAATGAAGCATTTGTATTGTTTTAGCACACGCTGACTGGACATTCGGGAAAGGTGATGGCAGCCAAATTCCTTGGGGAACCAACCAAAGTGGTGACCGGGAGTCACGATAGAACGCTCAAGATCTGGGACCTGCGCAGCAAAGCCTGTGAGTGCCTTTTTGCCCATTAACAATATTTATTTAATATTCAAAGGCAAAGCGTAAAAATTATACATCATTAAAAATTAAAAATAAAAAAATAGCTTTTGACGCTCATATTTTACAAAATATACCATTTTAAAAAGAAGTTATCTGTTTTATAAAAAATAAATTATATTTATTGTTTTTAAATAAGCTTACTTAAATAATTATAGGTAAAATATTTTGTAAGTGTTTAAAACGACTTTTAGTTGAAGAGATCTAATTAAGGATTGGTAATAACTTGTATAATTAGAGAACCAAATAATTAACTTCCCTGGAAAAGCCACTGTTTTAATTATATTTCCACAGATAAGGATTTGTGTGCTTTATATTAATTTTTATTTTAATATTTTTTAATATAATTGTATATATTTATAAAAAGGTCGCTAAGTTCTATGTTTACCAAAGACGCCGAATTCCTATTTTTATTTATTATTATTATATTTTATAATTATTTTATTATTATATTATATTATTTTATATATTATTATATAAACACATACCCTGTGTTGCAGAAATTCAGTTCGTAACTGCAAGGTAGGCAACTGAAATGACCAAAACACTAATTGATTTTTCCACACCTCCTAGAGAGCAGCCCACCCATTCGCAGCTGTTAAAACTCGAAGGAAATTAATATCTACGCATGTGTGGTCTACCGCACTTATTTAAAAAATTCACAAGTGAATTAGTCTTTTGATATTTCTGCCTTCCAGCAAACATGAACAAATTTATTCACGTCATGCTAGTATTATATGCCTCATACAACAATAAAATCATAGTCTACCCAAAATACCATTTGTGCTATTAGTAATAAATTATTAACTTCCCACACTTTTATATATAATGGTAAGAGGATTATGATCATAAAAAATTTGATTCCCCAATTTTTAAAAATATCTTACTTTTCAGGTCAAAAGTTCTCCAAAAATGTAAAAAATCTTAATGTGTGTATATGTATATATGTGTGAGTGTGTGTGTGTGTGTAGCTTTTATTTTGACTCTGGAACCACTCATCGGAAAAGGATGAAACTTATTAACGTTACAGCCCAAGGAGCGCATAAGAATTAAAATTTGAAGTGGATCGGCCCACAGGGGGCAATAAAAAAAGAACCCCCAAAATTTATCGCACACCACAATTTTCTTAGCATCTGCTGGGCCAAATCTTTTGAAACTCGGTATTAATAAACAAGATGTTTCTATCCAGCAATGGACCAATTTGCATAACAATCCATAGAGTGTAAGACGGAAAAAAATTGAGCATAAGATAATAAACATACGTCAGAGAGAGAGAAAACTCTGGGATTTTATTTAATCCTTTTGACTTTTTTTCTTCATTTTATTTAAGTTTTTTTCGGCATCTGAGGTCATTTAGATTCCATCGTTAATTTATTTATATTAATTGATAGCCAAATAAATATTTTAAATTCATTTAATGAAAAGACATTTGTACAAATAATATAACCTAAAAACAATAAAAATCAACTTACTTCTATACTCGACAGGCTAGTAGAACGGCCGTTTTATAGCTCCATAGAATATGGGGTGGGGAAAAAGGATGGGAAGGTATTTCAACTTCGTTTTCTATTTTTTATTTATTATTTACTTTTAAAAAATTTTCTATACTTATGCATTTTAGCAATTTATTTAATTATGTTACGTGTTGTTAAATGACAGGCCAAAAGTAAAAAAAAAATTTATTTGAAATATTTTGATAGGACATAAAATATATTTATATATGAGAGGCAGAAAGAGTGACAAACGCATACACAGGTATTCATTCCGAAATCATATTTTACGGACTCAGGGAGCGTAAAAACGTATAGAGTGGTAGCAGACCAGAATTTTTCACCACTCCATTCATTCTGCTTCCGAGGGCGGGGGGGGGGGGGGGGGGGGGGGGATTATTATGATGTAATATTTCTATAAAATACAAAACCGAGAGATAACTGATATCAAACGAAAATAAATATTGTCCATTTGAAAATTTTGATACCGTTTAATATTTAATTCTCATTTCAGGCACACCCATATGTCGATTTTTCTAGTTCATTTTAAATTTTTGTTGTGTATTGTATTTATTGCAAATAAATGTTAAATATAAATGATTGTAATAAAAAAAAAAAGAGTCAAAATTAGTCATTTTAGAAATTGGAACTTGGAATTTGAAAAAATGATAAAATTGTGGACGAGACTGAACTAATACACTACCTTAAAGGCCATGGTTGGACTTGTTTGCAAGAAGTCGAGCGGAGAAGTCTGTTTCACAAGGTGTCCCTGGCTGTGTTTTATACTACAGGACCCTGAGACACCCACCCTGCTGGGCGGGATCTAAACTTGCTGCCAAACTCGTCTCCCCAGCCTCTCGAAATCTAGGTTATCCCCAAGACATTATGTCTCTATGGACAAATCGAATCGAGAGCAATTCATCGAAAAAGGTGACAAAAAGATCAAAGTGACAGAGGAAATAAGACTATGATTAAAGGGTGTGGTTTAGTAGTTAGCAGAGTTGAATTTTAGGGCGGAGGACTAGGCTCGATATACGGTTTGAGGGTGACAGTATTAAAAAAGAGGCAAACTTAAAATGAATGGTCTAATAAACCAAGATCAATCAATACATGTAGATTAGTTTTTTTTAATTATTCACCCCCGTTTGGTGCAGAAGTAGAGGTCTCACTTCACATACCAAAGATCAGTGATCGCTTCCCGTCCTGAGCGACATATTACATATACCAATTAAAATAAATAAATATGGAAGGATCCGAAAGACTTAAAAAAAAATTATTTACCACATTCATTTGTATATTTTCTACTCTTTAAGATCTTCTAGATTAGCGATGCGCAATCTTTTTCATTCGCGGACCGCCAAACGAGGTCAGATAAGATAAAAAAATTAAAGAAAAAATAAATAAATAAATAATATCCATCCTTCTTTATAATAACAAAAATAAAATTTTGAAGCATTTGGGACACACTAAATTAGTAATAAGTCATATTCGTGATAACAATTTAAATTAAATGAGGACCAGCAAAAATTTCTGACGGACCAATGAGGGAATCACAGAAATAGATAATTTTTCTTATTCCTTGGAGATTTGAAAATGTCAAAAATCCATATTTTTCGGGTGGCTTAGAAAAATAAATATATTTTAATAAAAATATAAAATGAAAAGGCTTGGTTAACAAATAAAGTCAATATACGTAACATATTCTTTTGTCAATCAACCGTCACATAGTAGCCCAAATAATACTCTGGAATTGAAATTTAAATCTAGATTTATTTATTAAATTCACAAAAGAGATAAAAATTGTATGAAAAGAGAAGAACAAAACAATAGACAATAAATATATTAATTACAATTGTTTATCCATCTTGTTATATTTCACGAAAGATGTTAAAAAAAAAAAAGATTTGGCAACGAAGTTGCAACATTTTCCTGCACTTATCCACTGGGAATATAAGATGGGGCCGCTCTACAATCCTATCAATTATGCAATTTGTCTTGTTGATTTTTATTGTTATTTTTGGTTTATGTTGTCTTTCCTTAATTGAATTTAAAAAAAAAAAGTCAAAGAGATTAAATAAAGTCCGATGACGTATGATTTTTAAATTACACCCGTTCGTTTTTATTTTAGAATAAAACCACTCCCACTCAACGGATTATTATGAAAATTTACTCAGGACTGAAGACAAACGTCTTAATTATTACCACCGAGTTTCAAAATATTTGCCCTAACGGATGCTGAGAAAATCGTGATGGGTGATAAATATTGGGTCTTTTTTACCGCTCCCCTGCTGACCAATTCTCTTAAAATTTTAATACCTTCTTAGGCTTTGCTAAGTTTTCCGATGAGCGATTCTAAAGATATAAACCAAAATAAAAGCTACATACATATACACATATAATATTTTTGCCATTTTGAGGTTCTTTTTACTTGAAATATTAAGATTTTTAAAAATTGGGGGGGTTAAATTTTTCATACTTATTATATGAGTATAATAAAATCCGACCTCTAGTAATTATAAAACAAAAATATTTTAAGTATTAAAAAATAGGGTATTTATCAATTTAAAGAAAGATCATTGGCTACCTCTCTGTGTGTAGGTGTACCGTTTACCTTTATGATAAATTTCCAGAGAGGAATAAAATTAAGTTAATTAAAAGAGAATTATTTATTTTTTGATGATTGTGTATTTAAATAATTTCCTTCCATCTTTCCCCATCTAATATACAATGTCAAGTGTTTTTATCTGATTCATTGGCTCGCTTTGTTAGATATTATTTCCTTTTTCTTAAGTCTTGAAGGATTAAAATTTGACAGGAAAAAATTTTAAGAATTTTTAACATAGAGATGAGATGGGGTGAAATTACTCAATTAAATTCTCACGTTTTACGTCCTTTGGGAGGAGGAGGAGAAAAAGTGTGAAAAGCTTTTTTAATTAAAGATTTCCCGAGCGATGTAAAAAAAAAGAGTAATGTATCTTTATCTATTTTACTGATTATAACAAGAGTATAAAAAATAAAATTTAATTTAAAAATTATTGTTGTCCTTGTTTAGCTTTAAGAATCTGTTTTTTTTTTTTTATTTAAAATAAGCTAGCTAACAAGTTACCTTTTTAGTTATTTTTCTTAATTTTTATTTATTTAGAGTCCTTTCGGGGAGTAAAGCCACTAGACTTTATTAATTTTATATATATAAATCAATAATGGAGGTCGTGGCGGGCGTTCTCTTTTAGTTAGTTATACTGTATTTAATATAACTTCAGCTCTCGCGGGGTGCAGTGTTGCCAGTGTTATGTATAATCACACAGTGTTCGCAGTGAGCAGCTCTAGTGTTTTTGTTAGGATTTGCAACGTGTTACCAGAGCAATGACTCAGCCAAGCGTTGGTTGGTGGATTGTCATCCCTCCGCCACCTCCCCTCCAATGTCTAAACTAACTCAATACTAAAGTTATATTAAAAATAGTATAGTTAACTAACTAGACATGAAACAAGACGGCCATCATGTAGGAGATATTAAAGCTTCAATTTATTTTGGACAAATTGGACTGAAGATGAACATGTTGAAACATGTCAATATTGAATTTTATTGAGCCTTTTGCTGATCCTACTTCCCTAAAGCTCTCTTCTTTCAATAAATAATATTTAATTAAATGTCCCTGATCTCTAATGAAAAATTTAAATAAGCGAAAAGAGAAGAGAAATATAAAATTTTAATTAAGGTCAAGTACAAAATTTTCAATTTTATTAATATACTTATACTACATGTAATATAAACTATTTTACTATGAATTAAATATTTAATAATTAAATGATGCGTTAAATGAATTTTTTTTTTTAAGTTCATTTTAAATGTCATAACCTTTCGCATGATGAAAAAATTAACCTTTTTTTATAAAATAAAATGATTGCTTTAGTTACGTAAAAAAAAAAAGTTGTTTTGTATATAATTATTTCAGTATATAAAATATTTGCATTAAAACGACAAATTTTTATGGTTTAGTAAAAAAGAAAGCGGGTAAAATTTAGAATATATGTCCTCTATGACCTTGAAATAATTATTTAATTTAATATGTTAATGGGGACTTATTCGAGAAAATGAATAAATCTAGAAGAATTCTATGTTTTAGATAACAAAAGGATAAAATTTACAAATTTAAAGTTTTATTAAATTAAATTATTAAAAATATTTTATTTAAATAAAGTAGAGAAAGGCGGTCCTTAACTTTACTGCCCCTCTCTTGTGAAGATAGAAGAAAATATCAGTGCAGGCTTTACATGGAGGGCCTCGCAAAGATAAACAAATTATTTATTATTCTACGATAGGTTAGAGAAATTAGAAGGCGGCAGACAACTCACTGCAAAATAAAAACATTGTCAGTTGGGAAAAACACTTTTCTATTGAGAAATAAAAACTTCATTTCATTTTTCTTTACTTTTAAAAGTTGCCTCACTCGCTTCGCAACTAACTTTTTATTTATTTATTTTGTCTTTCGGAATCAAATAGACATTTATTCTAAATTATATGTAAATTATGTTATCGGTTATTGAATTTACCATGAGGTGTAGACAACCAAAGTGACCAACTCACTAATCGATTAATTGCTCCAGAGCTTCTCAATAGAGGAAACATTGTAGATGTTAAATCTTAATGAAATTCCATCCATACTCTCTTTATACACAAAATAGTCAATACTGTCCAGATGACCTTCGATGCCGAAAAGGACAATAAATAAAAATAATTGAAAGAAAAATCTGAATTGACAACTGAATTTAAGGAATGCTGAGTGATGTGCTGTCACATCAGGTTTTTTGTGTCGGGTCTTTTAAGCCAATTTAATCCCAAGTTAATCGATTTCGTTAGAGTAGTTTAAGAAACAGAGCTGTTACGCCCGCAGTTTACCCGAACAACTGCAAAAGCCTACATCAGTAAAGTGGGTACCAAACAATTTGGGGGGGGGGGGGATAAGGGATAATACATTTCAAAGATCGTCTAATAAATAATTGATATATGAATTTTTTTCAAAATCGTTGGAGTAAATTTTGAGAAAATAAAAAAAAAACTAAAAAAAGTACATCAGAAAAGTTTACCCCAAACAATTTTAGGATTAGGATTAATACATTTCAAAGATCATCTATTAAGTAAATGATATATGAATTTTAATCAAAATCGTAGGAGCGGATTTTGAGAAAATCTAAAAAAACTAAAAAAAGTACATCATGGCCGATTTTATTGAAAAGCTCCGAGGTGTATGCGAAGAGAGAGTACCTAGCTTTAATATAAAATTTCAGCCTTGTTCGTTTTGGAAAAATGTTGTTCACAGACACACATACATAGAGACCATTTTGCGAGACTCAGGGGACCTCAAAACATGTATTTCCGTTGAAATCTCCACATCGATTTTTTTTGCGATCGCAATACTTTCTCTATTTACATATACCGGTATATATATATAGGTTAGAGAAGGTAAAAAACAATTATTCCCATTCATAAACGAGATTAAATTTTACTAAAATGCAGAAAAGGAGCCCGAATGTCACTCCCATTTGGAACCATCCCCACCTCTTGAGCTAGAGGTCAGCGCCTTCAACATTCAGTTACTAATTCCTAAATGTTTAATAAATATATTAACAAATTCAGAAAAAAAAAAACACATCGAGGCCACCGAACCTGATCAAAAATAAATGGCCTTGACCAATAATAATATTCTCTTTTTTTTTTCAATAATAAATAATTCATGTATGTGTATATGTCATGAAATTTTAAGTCATATAGTTCGGCAGTCTTTGGTTGTTCAACTTCGGTCAATAATTTGATTCTTATTAGAAATGTTACAAAAAGTAAGCCCGTCTCACCTTGAAAAGTTGGAATTTTGTAATTAAATTTATTAAAATAAACATATTGGCATATTTAGAGCAATTAGTACTAATAGGGTCCCTCCTTTTTTGGATATATGTATTACTCCTTCTATTCCATATTAATATAGTACATTTGTAAATTCTAATCCGATAATTCATACGGTTTATTTTATTTGAAATCAAATTATTTTATGAATATATTATACCATTATGCTTTTTGATTAACCCACAACAAAATATTCTCTCTTTATTTATCCAAATCGCGAAAAATTAACTTTTTCAAAAGTACACCCGAGAGTGAAATAGTGGGAGAATTGTATATAGACTGAGAGTCAAAAAGTTTGAAATGAATGAAACTTTTACAATTTTTGCGATTTAAAGACAAACTGAAGTAAATTTGAAACTGTAATTAATGTTAAAAAACGGTAAAATTGTTAATCATTTTAATTTATAATAAATTTTTTATTTCCGCTGAAATTTGTTTAATTTTTTATTTTTTATTTTTAAATTTTGGAACAAAATCAGTGACACTTAGAATGAGGTAGAGGGAGTTAAAGCAGTAGCCAGAATATTTTTTCAGGTGAGAGGAATTATAAAGACAAATTTTATATCAATATGGATAAAGATCATTAAATTTAGCTCCATTAATTTTGAATTCGTTTTATTAGATAGTATATTAAAACAAAGTTGTTATCGAATAAATTATAAATATGCTAGTAATAAATCATTAGTAGCTCTAGTTTAAAATAAATTATAAAGAATATAAAATATGTGTTAATAATTTAAGGCTATAATTCTATTATATTTGTATTTTTTTTTAGATTTGGGAGGAGGGCTTTGAACCACCATAACTCTCCCTGGTTACGCCATGGGGGGAGTAATATAAATATGTAGCATTATATTATTAAAAAAAAAAGTAAAAAAATCCAATGATTTCAATTTTTTTTTTTTTTTTTTTTTTGTATGGATAGAGGGGCTGACAAAAATAATCCTTTTTTTTTAGTATAATCTCACTTCTTATCGAGGGAACCGAACTTGTTCTCCGCCATTAATTGCCCATTCTTTTTCCTTTTGCTATTATATTATTATTATTATTTCCTTATTCTCTTTCTCGCTCTCCTTTCTAAAGAAACAAAAGAAAAAAAATCTTTAGTTCCTTCTTCATTTACTCGCACTTGATAAATGAGTTTTTTCTTCTAATTCTATAATTCAAAAAAAAAAAGCATTAATCAGAGATGATGTATTCTTCTTTATTTATTTTTGTAAATTTTTATTAAATCCTAAATTATCGAATTGTTTGTCTTGTTTTAACAAGATTCTGAAAAAATAATCTTCCAATCTAATTTATTAATATAATCCGACAAAGAGAAATTTATTAAACTAATGACCATTACAGTCTTTTCAGCAAACACCAGGGGGGGGGGAAGGACTTTGAAAATGTCCAAATTATACTCTATTAAATATAAATTCAGTACTCTCGGAGGGACACTGCGGACAACTGCAATGTTACGAATCATTGAGTGTGTTTACAGCAGAGTGTGTTTACACCAAACTATTTTTGTGAAAATCGATATTTTCAAAATTATAGATGAGAAAATTTTATCCTGTGAGGAAAGGAAGGTTTGGAAATATTTACGAAAGGACCTCTGTGTGGACGTTTATACGAGTTTTTCATCCTAACCGGACAAAATATTGACTCTTACGACAAGTGGAATTTCTTACTAAGGGAGCATTTCATTCATCTTGTTTGTTTCTTAAAACGAGCTCGTTCTCGAAAATAATAAACTCGTAGTAAGAGGTACTACTGCATTACAAAAAACAAAAAACAAAAAAAAATTCATTTATACCGTTTGAAATAGTTGGTGGTTTTCAAACAATGCCTTAAAGACGTATGGGTTGTATCCTGGCATAAAAGTAGCATGTCCGCCGCGAAAGTAGAAAATATGCCTAACCAAACACAAGCTCATCTTGCAAGAATGTTTTAACTTAAAAAAATTCATTTATAAATATTATAATTAAATGTGCAGATTAGACCTTAATTATTAATGTAATTGAAATAATTCTAGTGATAATTTTCAGAATTACCTCCAGAATAATTTCATTTACATCAACCATCGCCATTATTAATGTTTTTGTATTATAAAATAATTCTTTAAAAAAAAATACAATATATATAAAAATGGTGGAGTCAAATTTTGAAGAACTTCCTTTCTTTTTTTTAAGTCCTTTTCGGCATCTGAGGCCATTTAGATTCCGTCCTTATCTAATTAAATTAATTGGTAGCCAATGTAATTTAAATAAATTTTTGTTGCTCAGGACGGGAAGCGAACCTCTGACCTTTGGTACGTGAAGCTAGACCTCTAGCTCTGCACCAAGGGACAGGGCTTACTTCCTAACTTAATTTGCATAAAAAATTATGCATTGGCTTGCCTATATAATGGGTAACTCTTGTTATAAAAATAAAAAATGTATTTTAATAAATTCAATATGTTTGGTTTTATTTTCATTTAAATTTCCAATATTACTTGGAAAAATTGATGATTAAATTAAGCCTTGATTCTAAAAATATGTCGTTGGTGGTGGTGCCAAATGTTTCTTTGAATAACGGAATGAATGAATTTAAAAAAGAAGAAAAGAAAGTGAAAGAAATGTATAAAAAAAAAAAAAGGAAATCGTTTGTTATGGTGGAAGAGAAGTGGAGTAGCAGAGGGGCAGTGCCAGCTGGACGACCTCCGCACTCCGCAATCCTTTCACTGGGCCAAAATAAGCAGAAAAGCCGTTGAACTTGGTTTGGTTTGGTTGGCTGATGTAATGGAGTGCAAGAGTGTGTGGGTCACTAAGAAACTCATAAATTATACACCATTCTAAAGATAATAGGCAGAAAATAAAACAGGAGAGCGAATATTATTACTTTTTAAAGGAGAAAATTTGGAATTTTGCATTAAAGAATTTTACTATTAAATAAATTTCAATAAAATAAAAATGTCAACAAAAATAGTTTCCCGAAATATATCAATCAGGAAAGAATGCAACATCTGGTTTAAAGCCCAGTTTAGGAAAAAATATTTTAAAGGAAATTGTGAAATATTTATAAATTATAAAAATTTTTTGATTTATTTAAAGAAAAATTTTTTTTTTAAGGAAATGATATTTATATTTAATTAATGGTGACTTCTAGAAGAGACAGGGCCGCGTGGGTGAGAGGTTGCCCCCCCCCCCCCCACAAAAAAAAA
>JAAAKE020149903.1:0-31464 GCA_010014785.2 Anisolabis maritima | reverse complement strand
ATTTAAGTGGAAATATCTATTAAATCTTTAATATAAAATTTTTATCGAAATTGTTAAATATTTCTCTCGTTCTCTATCTTGATCATCTTAAAAGCCAAGCGATGTTGGTTCAGTGCCTAGACAATGTCTGGATAATTTGTATATTATATTAAAATTTATATAAATATATATCATAAAATAATATATAATTGTTTATATGGCCTCAGATGCTGAAGAAACTAAAAAAAAATTTCTTCAATTTCTTTTCGAATTCTAAAAATGACTTTAAAATTAATAAATAAGAAATTGGAAAAATTGTAATTGAATTATTTGAAGAATTATTTAATTATATAATGTTACTATTAAAATTTTTTATAAATTTCTCGATCTTTCAAATAGTCCCCATCTCAAACCAATTTAATTTTTTTTTATTTTTATGAAATTTCTCTTAACTTTATCTAAAGTATATAAATTTTTGAAGAAATTTATATACTTTACTAATTTTTTTCCCCTTAAATTTGGACCGATATTCTTAAATCGAAACCACTCGAATTAAAAGGAATGAAAATTTTTCTTTAATCCATATTATTTCAAATTAGTGTAAAATAAGAACTGAGTGTTCTTCAAAATCTTTTTTTTTTTATTTATTGAATTTCTTTGAATTTGCTTTGTTGCCTATTTCAACAATTTGGCAACAGCGTACGTTAGACGCTGAGAGACAGCTTGTCGCCATCTCAGTATGCCTCAGGCAGTCCTTCCTAATCGTGATATTTTATTTAGTATTTTTTATCATGATGGTGTGTGTGTGTGTGTGTATTAGTTATTTTCTTAGATCTCTTAAACATCTCAAATATCATTTTTGTAAAGACAACTTCGACTTTATTAACAAGGTAATTATCTTCAATAAATAAACAAATTAATAGACTCCTATAATCAAAGAGAGTGTGAGATCACTTTTGAAACCACCTTTTTCAAAACAAACCAGTATCCAGAGAATAATTATAATCGGCCAGTTACCTGAAATTTTTTTTACTGGTATTTTCTGGGCAAGAGGCAGATATTTTTGATTAAAGTAGAAGATTTCGCTTATCAGGAAGGTGATCGCCTTTCTCAAATCCCACCTCATCACATTGGGGAATCTCTGTCCAAAGGCAAATTGCAATATGAGTTACTATATCAACTCTCTTCTTATCTTTTCTTTATTTTTTCCCTTTAATTTTTAATTCGAATAACGTTTTAGTAAAGTGACGTCACTTGGAAAATCTCGTAATACGCTTTAAGATTGATTATTTAAAATAAATATAATAATAAAATGAAAGCAATCAGGGAGAAAATGAATATCATGTTATGGTATTTAGTTTAATCTATTGTTTCTGTCCCCATCTTCTCCCCCCTCTCCTCATTTTCTTTTAGATTTTGTGAATAATAGCCGTTAGTAATTGAATTCCCATATAGTAAAGCAATCAATCATTAATATTGGCATCAGGCTAAATTTTGCTTTAAAGATTATCTTTTTTCCCACTTCTTCCCGATCCCTATGCCAAATGAATAAAGATGTATATATTAATATCATTAAAAAGTAAATCGGTATAAATAAATGTCTGGATAAAGGTTTTCGATTATTATATTTATAATTGTTTTGTTTAGAGTATATATGCCGAATTGTAATAATACAAATGTGTGACAGAGAATGAAAGCAAGTTCAGCTTTGCGTACACGTGTACTCAACTTAAAAACCTTCCGAGAAAAAAAATGCAGGAGGGGAAGGATATTTATTAAGATAAAATTAACTAGAGAAATTAAAATATTGTTTAAAAAAGAGGTGATCCTTTTCTATGGACCAGATAGGTATTTTCAAAATCTTATGCTCCTCTACCCATAAGCCTCTAAAGTGATAGACTCCATTGGAGTAATACACAGCAAATAGACCAAAATATACTGCGTGCAATTCTCTCAAAGGAGCAAATGTAATTCAGAGCCCACAGCACTTTGGATGTGATAAATTATTTTGATTAAAATTTTTTTTAATTTTCAGAACCGTGGCAAATAATTTGGCTGCCTGTGTGCAACTATTAATTGGCCGCTTAAAAAAGAAATTAGAAAATTAAGAGTCATAATTTTACAACTTTAAATAATTTTTTTTTAAATTAAACTTATAAGACTTGAATTTTATTTAATCCAAGCAGAATATATGAAATTTTACACAAATTTGTTTAATTTATATCACTATGCATGAAATAATAAAAAGGTCTACAAATAATGCGGGTTTTTATTTTACATAGAGGTATATTACTTATTGGAGGAAAACAAATATCAGTTAATTCATAACATTTTATATTAAGAACGTATTGAAAAATTTAAAACCTGGTGGAAAATTATTTTCTGAATTTCAAACTGTAATTTTCTAATGTTTTATTCAATAACTCGCGAAATGAAAAGTTTGCACTAATTGAAAGTTTTTCAGCTAATGCCGATAACATTTTTGAGGTATAGTTTTTCTTCTAAATAATCCTTTGGAATTGCTCGTATGTCCATAAAAAAAAACATATGAAGCATTGTACTATCCTTTGTTTCTAGGGTTCTACCAAAATCTTTAGGAAGTGTTTGGATTTCGATAGAAGTTGGAATTTTCTTTAAATTTTTGTCTATTTTGTAAATTCTACTATTTATTATTTATTTATTTAATTAATTATTAATATATGGAGAGTAATTGAAAATGATATCTTCTGAAATGGTATTAATATCACGGACTACACCTTGTCTAAAAACGAATTAGGACTAGTAATTAAAATTAATATTGTACCAAAAGGGGGATCCATTAATATTGATATTGATATTAATATTGTTGATATCAGCATTATTTACAATTGTTTTAACGACGGTCTGGCCGGAGAGAAGAGGAACAGCCACCGAGATCAATGTCAATAAGCATGGCCAAGCACTCCTGGACGGATAAGTGGCCTTCAAGAAACAAGAATGCTGAATGTCCCGGAAACGAATTTTTCTAATTAAATATATATGTTCAAACGTCAAAATAGTATCAGCAGGCAAATTTTTTTTTGTCTTTTCTAAGGCCATATAGACTTTAAACGACACACAATATATATTCTTTAAGTTACATGTAAATTAGACATATTTATCTATATCAATTAGTATCCATTTAATTTAAATAAATTTTCAATGGACTGCCTGGGATCCGAACCCACACCCTTTGACTTTTAAGGTTATCAACATTGATAATGTCACTCTCTTTAAAACTTGAATGAAACTATATATCACAGTGATATTTTGGTATATATATTCTAACATTTTAATACTAAAACTTCATTTAGAAACAAAAATATTAATGAAAATAGATAAAACAAAAAAATTAACTGAATCACGTCCCTTTTGAGAGTTCTTAAATACAAAATAGTCATAACCCATTTTTTATTTTCTTGTTTATATATGTAATATATGTATATTATATATACATATGTAATATATAGAATAGGGAAAAAATTGGGATCTCATAAAAAATCGATGTCGAGATTGCAATTGAAATACACGTCCCCTGAATCTAAAAAAATGGACCTTGCAAATGGCCTGTGTGTCTCTCTCTGTGTGTGAACAAAATTCCACAAAAACGAAAAATTGCGAGGCTGGAATTTTATATTTAAGCTAGGTGCTCTCATTGCTTGCACCTCGTAACTTTGAATAAAATCGGTAACGAGGTCAAACGCTAAAGAACTAATATTTTACTTTTTTGGTTTTTTTTTTAGATTCATTCTAAAGAGTTAGATTAAAATTCATAAAACAATTATTTTTTAGATATTAAGAAAAAGTTGTGTGTTATACTCTTTCACACCATATTTTAGTAAATTTATTTTTAAGGAGATGGAACCGTGAATGGTATTTTTCCAAAATATAAAACGAGAATATGGGGTGTGTGCTTCCCCTCCACCTGGATGATGCACCATTGCCATAGAAAAGCAAGCAAAGCCTCCCCTCCAGTGGCGTTCCTCCAGTGGAGGGGCGGCATCGACGGCACTTCTCCGTCGGCTACCACCAGCCAGTCGAGTGGGAACCGCGTAACCGGTTACATATATCTATTTATTTTGCTCTCGTGGCCCAATCCGGCGCACACGTGTGCTGCCGCCTGTCAACAGTCATTGAGTGAGTGAATGCGAGTTGGCCCTATTGTTGCCCCCCCACCCCAATACCAATACCAGTGCCAGTGAGAGTGTGTGTGTGTGTCACTTAAGTATTTGTTCCGGATTCATGTCTTATTTGGATTATTCTTTAAATAGCAATGGATGACGATATTTGTAAGTTTATTATTATTATTTACTCATTTGTGACATATTTAATAATTTTAAATATTATATTTCTAGAAAACTAATAAAAAATCTCTTGGCTTATAATCGACAGTTTTTATACTAGTAATCAAATCTCAGCAGTTCAGAAACCAAAGCGAATAACTCCCATTTTAGTCTTTTATTAAATTTTAATGTCAACATACTTAGTGGCATCTAAGGCCATCCATTTATTTAAATTAAATGGTAACCAATATAATTTGATTATCACTTCCCGTCATAAGTTTAATATTTTTATTCAAAGTCTTTGATACCACTTGAGAGTAGAATTATATTTCAATTACAAATTTTTATATTGCCCGCATATGATTTCATTTTTTTAAATATCCTCCATTGATTTTAATGAAATTTTATAAATTAAAATTTTTAAATATTCTCAAAAATTTTATTAGTCAATTTGCTTCAAAATTAAACCTTTAGAACTACCTCATTTTTTCTCTATCTATACTATCCATATTGGCTAAAAAAATTTGAGCAATCTTTATCATTTATGTATTGCTACACCACTGCCCTAGGGTGTCAGTCTTTGATACAAATGTCTGAAGAGATTCTTCTCTCAGAATCTTTATATGTCTCACTTACTCTAGTGGTTGGAACTGTTGATAAAAATGTATATGTCAAGAATGACACAAGACTTCACTATACACTCAAAAGTTGAAATGATGCTTTATCTAAAGGGTAATATGATGCAAAAATATTTCGAACAAAAGTTGTTTAAAAATAAATTTTTTATATAGGTATTATTTTAATAAATTTAATACTTTAGGAGATATTATGATTTTTAAAATTATGATTGTTTAAACATCAAATGAAGTATCACCTTATTTGGGAAAAGTTAATATTGACTTTTAATCTCGATTAAATGCATATGCGTATATAAAATTTCTTTTCGATTCGTCAAGCCTTCTATCCTGATCTCATTCATATATTGAATTCAGGGATCTCAATAATTTTTATTTGATTTGTTGAAATCTCGAATTCGAAAAAAATTACGATTGTTTTACCAGTAGTACAAGTGCAAAGAATATTATGAAAATTTATATTTAGATTAATTATAATTTTTTCTTTAATCTTTTCTGCAACTTTTAGTCTTCTATTATATATATATATTTTATTTTATCAAATTATTCAGCCATTTTTATTTTTTATAGATTATATGGGCTTTATCTTACTCAAATAAAAAATCTGGTGTGACAGCCGCACATCACACAACTTTCTATTATCAAAGGAAGGAAAATTGTCTAATCTACTGTCACACCAGATTTTTTTGCGCTCTAAAGTAGCCGAGTCACATTTTTATATTAACTTTCATTTTTGGAGATTTTTCATTAGTGTATATTAATAAATTATCAATATTATATACAAATAAAATTTGACATGAATTACAATTAAATTTGGTTTCTTATTAAACATAGCAATTTTTTTAAGTCTCTCGGAGAGAGAGAGAGACTTTTGCACCATCACAATTATATTATTTGAGATACTTGTTATTACAGCCAAATTTATTTATACCAGTTGGCATCCAATTGATTTAAATAAATTTTCATCAAACTTACCTGAGATCCGAACCCACATTCCTTGGCTCTTAAGGTTATCAATATTGACAATATAGGTATCTTAAACCTCTCGATCACGAGGTAGGGGAAACAAGAATTAAAAATATTGATATTTATGTTACCATGGCAACGAATGGTCCCTTATTTTCTCTGGAATTCTTAAAATCCTAAATAGAGCCCCACCCTCACTATTTTGTAGTGAAAAATGATAAATACATCTTAAAGATTATCTATTTTATTATATGTACAGCCAATTTAATCAAAATTAGTTAAGAGGAAAAGACAAAAATCCTAAAAACGTACAAGAATAAAGTGGGCCCTAAATATTTTTGGTAGGAGAAGGGTTAAAACATTTTAAGAATGATCTAAGAAATAATATGAATTTTAATCAAAATCGTTAGAGCAAATTTTGAAAATTCGGAAAAACTAAAAAAGTACTAGAGTATTAGAACTCTTCGGCGAATTTATTCCAAAGCTTCGATGTGCATGCAACATTGGTGGTTAAATGTTAAATTTCAGCCTTGAGGGTCTTTTCGTTTTTGAGAAATGTTCTGACATACAGACCATTTTGTGACACTCATTTTTTTAGACTAAGGAGTCCTCAAAACGTGTATTTCCTTTGAAATCTCGATAACGATTATTTTGCGATCGCAATTTTTTCTCACTATAAATTTCATATATGGGTGCGCCGTTAGAATCGGGACAAAAAACGTTTTTTGCAAAAAGTTTTTATTTAAGCCAATATACAACGATACCAAAAATGCTGGTCATTTAAAGGATCCTTACTGAGAACTTTCATTCTATATAGCCACCCTGCGCCTCTATCACCTGCTCGATCCTTGCCCTAAAGTGCGAGCATGCTGATTTCAACTGATCGCGGTTCATGGCCATGAACTCTGTCTCGATAGCGGCCCGGAGGGAGTTGACGTTAGAGTGCCTAGACTTATTGGTTTTTCTCTCGACTACGCCCCACATGTAGTAGACCAGAGAGTTTAGGTCGAGACTGTGAGGAGGCCAAAAGTCCTTCGACCAAAACATAATGATGTCAGAGAGCCAATTTTGCACTAAATGGCTCGTGTGAGCGGGTGCTCCATCTTGTTGATAGATATACGGTCTCCAAGAAGGGTTATGAAAGTCTTACTGACATATTTAGCTAACTTTACCGCCAACTAGCGCCTACCCCTGAATTCAAATATAGCTGAAACTTCAAATACAGTCTCCATCCACGGCTTTACCACTGTCCTCAGGACCTCTAAATAAACCTCCTTCGTGACCGTTTCGCCCTTCTGGAAGAAATGCGGTGGCATGACATCGCCCTCACTTGAGACGACGCTCAGGATATTGGCCGGAAACTTGGTCTTGCCCACCACAGGGACGTCCTTGGAGTTGTAGGCTAGCCATCGCTCCTTGGGTTCTTTTTGGCATCCACGGTGAACATTTTTTCATCTTAGAAAAACTTAATGTGACCAGCAGCTTCGTGTTTTAATGTAGTGGATAATTCTTTTGAGCTTGGCGGCCTCGGAGAGCATTTGGCGACGTTGAGGACGTAGGAGGTATATCTAAGATCTTCTTGAGCGATTTGACGGACGATCGTTAAGCTCATCACCAAGACGGAGGCCAATTTCCGAAGCGAGGTCCCCGGGTCTTCCAAAATCATGTCTTGGGCTCTTCGTATGACCTCTGGAGTCCTTGTTGATTTCTGCCTAACCTGTATTTTCCATGCCGGAGTGGAAGAGCCCTCCTTGGATTCTTCTGAGAGTGTGTATCTCTTCACCACGTCATATACAGTCGAACTTGTGTACCCGAAGAATTTAATAATTTCGGTGAGCGTTCTTCCGGCACGAAGGCTTTCTATAATCGTCGCTCTTTTACCGTACTCCATGCTTACGTTGACGAGCTCGGCCATTTTGGGGTTATGAAAGTCTTACTGACATATTTAGCTAACTTTACCGACAACTAGCGCCTACCCCTGAATTCAAATATAGCTGAAACTTCAAATACTATTTTGTCCGGATTCTAACGGCGCTCCCTGTAGGTAAAAGAAAGCAAAAATGAACTCATTACAAATTTGATATCAGTAAATTAATTAATAATTCCAAAATAAATTTTAAATTCCCTTTTTTTTTTTCTTTTTTTTTACTTAATTAAAGACATAAAAAACTCTTTAGTCCCACAAAAAATTCCCCGTTTAGCTACCCCTCGTGCATCATACACTTTTGGCACACATCACTCCCGTTCACCGTTATCTGGTCCCGATGCTTAATTTGTAAGAACCTTTCACCTTTTTCTCATCCCGCATAATTCTCTCAAACATAAAAATTGATTAATTTTGATAATAAATAAAAATTCTCTTTTCACATGGGGTATCAGACACGTTTTAAAAACAAATAAATTATATAAGCTTTTTTTACATCCTATTATTGAATATTGAAAAAGTAGCTACTTTTTGTGAAATGATTTGGCTGTCTCTAGTAATCATTTATAATATAATAACTGTAAATTTTATAAAATTGTTCATAGGATTTATTTCTATTTCTATCTGCCATTCCTCATCCCACTATATAAAAGATACATCCGGTTATCTCTTATAAATCTAATTATTAGCAATTCTAACTCCTAACAACAAATGCTTCGCTCATTCAAACAATAAATGTACTAAATTGGATAATTATGCTATTATATCATGATATCTCTTAATATATATTTATCTAAAACAAAATAACTGGTACAACGTTAATAAGTTTTTCCTCTTCTTGCTTTATCGTAAAACAAAATACCTCATTTAGGGACTTGGAGCTCTCATGTATTTTTTTTAATACTCTGACGTCATTGCGTCATACTCGATCCTTTAAATGCTCTTCTGCATTTTTTTAACAAGTTAATTTTTTTTTGTTAAAAGCAAAACAATTTTTCTTAGAATTGTAATAAAAATTGTTGAAATATTTTATTAATATTTACATGTATATTAGCCAGAGAGAGTGAGCTGTTTATTGCTTAATGACCCTAATTAGTCATTTCTCTCAATGATGAATGGCAGTCATAGGTCAGGCCTGGAATCTCTCTCATCAATTATCTACGAACTTAGAAAATTACCTTATGTTTTCTCTATATCTGGTCTTTTCAAAATAAAACTGGGGACAAAAGTAATTATGAGATGCCTTAAGAAAAAGAAAGCCTAGATGTGATCGTATCTAATTTCAAAAAGGGCTCTTTAAAAAAATTAGAAAATATACTTTTTTGCTTAAAAAAAAATTATTTTAATATAAAGCCCTTATCAGGAATTAGATGTTAGTAAGGAAGTTCTCCATCAAATTCTTAAGAATTTCCCCTGCTCTGGGTTCTTGTACTAAAAGCAATCAAACAAAAATTATATTTCAATAATTATTCATTTTAATAAACTTTTCAATTAAAAGTTTTATGTGAGGTTTATCTGTTATATACCAAATCCTGCACGTTTATATAAAAATACCTTAAAAAACTTTTTATTTACTTTTAAACTGAATATTAAAAATAATTATCATATTAATAACTCATTTGGCGTATAGAATGAAATAATTCTTCAAAATGATTAGTAATCTAAATATTTAATTTGGTCTCTGGAGTTTGGTTGGCATCATCTAAAATTCCATCAGAAAATACTAAAGAGGGAGAGAGGACAAACCGACAAACAGACAGACACTTGGGAATTATATGTCGTATTTTATTTGGTAAGAAGCAAAGTAACAGTAGCTATTTAAAAATATTTGAGCTTATTATGGATTAGATAACGTAATAAAATTTTAAAAACTTAAAATTTTTTAAAATACTCTAGAAAAGGTAAAATAAATTTTTTAATAGTATCAAAAGATTTTTGAATATATAATGGTATATGATAAAAAATATTGGAACCCTAATCCAAAACTAACATTAACAAGTTTAAAGAAGATAAGGTGGACAATTTTCTCAAAATTATACATAAATAAGATTTTTTTAAATTTTTTTGAAAAAATGTCCCTGAATTAGTTTTTTTTTTTTTTTAGTTTTGATAATTTTATTTCTTATTTATTAACCCCCAGCTAGGAAGCACACCAATGCCCTTTGAATCAGAGGTTTGTCACTAATCCAAGAGGCGGATCTTAGCTATTTCCTTTAGTTTTTTACAACTTTTTTTATTGTAAAGATCTAACCAATGAATATATAGGGTAAAATCTCCCCCCCCCCTTCCCTCCTAAAAGCAAATAAATTTACACAAATCAACACAAAATTTCAATAAAGGGAAAACGTTTATTAATAACAAATTACAAAAATATTTATTTTAAATTAAATTTTTAATAAGAATCACTTGCAAAAAAAAACCCAAAGGACCATAGGATAAAAATTTTTATTTGCGAGCCCCCCTCCCCCTTAAATACAATTCCTGTCTTCGCTTCTGGATCCAAATGATAATTTTTAAAAAGTCGACCAAGACATCAACTAGCCTTGGCCTATAATATTTTTGAAATTTAGTTTTTATTAAGAAAGTGGACTGACTCATTAAAAGAAATCCTAGAAAATTCTTTTTTATTTCTCTATTCTTTTTAGCTTAAAAAAAAGGAAATAAAAAATTCAGCTCTGGTGGTCTTTTCTTCTTTTCTCTCTTTATTTATGTGAAGAATTTTAAAGAATTTTATGGGCTGTCTGGGTTCTCTTTTTTTTTATAAGATCCGGAAGAGCTCTATTTGGATAAAAGGAAAGAAGAAAAAGTTCATAGAGGAGAAAAGCCCTTTGTCTATTAACCAAATTAAAATAACAGGAAGCACAAAAACAGAGATAACGAGGGGATATTGACAGTCTCGATGTTAAGCAATTAATGATATTTTAACTTTCTCTTCATAATAAGGCTCAGTACACACGAGCGCTAAAAGAACTAAAGACACATTGGCTCCAATGAAGTAGTGCACCCACAACAGTATTTAGCCGTTGTTTGCTGAACGTGCTTTACAGTGGAGTCTCTCTGTTACTTGGATCGCTCGTGTCACCTGTCCTAATGTTTGTAAAAATTTATTTATATTTAAACAAGGGTCCCTAACCTGTGGAACCTCTATCGATCTTACGATATTTTTCAATTTATTTTTATTTTTTTTAATTTTTTAGCACATTTTCCTTCCATAAGTGAAAAAAATGATCTTTTGATTGTTAGCCGTGTGTCCATATGTCCGTCATATCCCAGGCCTAATCTCACCTAATTATCCAAGTTTTTTTCGATTAAAAATTTTTTTTGGAAGTAGTCCACTCATGATATCCAATACTTCTGGGATTTTACTAATCTACAATATAATTTACGAATTATTCATATTACAAAATTTAAGTTGTATTGAAGAAGGTTTTTAACACAAATCTTATCTAAGATAAATATTTAGTGAAATCTAATAAAATTATAAACTTTTTTTTTCAATTATTTATACAAGTGTTTAGCGTTTATCATTACTTAATTTAATTACTTTTTCTTTTAAATTACATTAAAACTAAAAAAACAAAAAGGACTTTTTAAGGACGAATTAGGACGGGTGATTATTGTATTAGTTTAAAAGTCAGTCGACATGTGTTGGGTTTAAATGAATTAAAACATGACCCATGACCTTCGAAAAAAACGAACACACACACACACACACGCACACAGTATGTGAGAATGTGTAATTTAAGCACGAGAGAGAGAGAGAGAGATAAATAACTCATTTGAATGCATTTGGATACCTCGTCTCTTTGTATAAAATAATCCATTCCATTTAATTAATTATTTTATTATCTTACTTTTAAATTGAACACCCTCTTTAAAGCTAATTTTAACTTATTGAAATATATATACGATTAGTAATTTATTTTATTTGACCTTTTTTCCCTTTTCAGATGTTTCTAACTTTTTTACTTAGGCTCTCTTATGGACATTATGACTGTCCAAACCGCGACCCAGTACTATAATAAAGGCGAAGTAAAATAGAAATTAAATAAATAAATAGATGAAAAAATGGTAAATTAGTTTAAGTATTAAAATAAAAGAGAAAACTGCATTTTTTTGTAGGATTATGCAGTAAAAGTTATTATTATTATTTGGACTAAATGGGATTATCATCGGATAATCAAATACAAATTTATAGATGAGAAGGCAGGTTCAGCAATAAGGCAGCCTTTGGATGCTCAATAAAAAATTTAAAATTGGGACGTTTCAAATAAGGTTTACTAGTTCATCGACAGTCCAATTTGATTGTGGTATTTTTGCCCAAACAATCATTGGACTGATGATGAACTAATAAACCTCGTTCGAAACCATCTCAAATTAGAGCTTTTATTGAGCATCCAAAGGCCACCCACCTTATTGCTGAACTTGCCTTCTCATCTATTAAAATTACAACATCGCGAAATTTTCTTTTTTCAAATACAAATTGAAAATTAATCTGAAAATCAAGAAAAATTGAACAAAAAATAGAGAAAATTTAAAAAATTGGCATGACAACCTTAACTTTCATTTACTTGATAGTCTTCCATTTCCTCGGAGTTAAAATGGAGAATCCAGGTGACTAAGGTCCGGATAATCGAGTTTCTACTTGTTTACTAACTTTTTTGCTTTATATATAATAATAAATAGTATACATACGATTCTATACCATTCTCTTCTGTACCAATTCTATGATAAGAATGTATTCTTATTTCATTCTTTTGGTTTTTATTTGTGGTTTGTCATTTATTCTAATCATCAAAAATCTAAATATTTCTTTGTCAATGTTCTTGTGATTGGCTACCAATTAATATAAATAAATAAAAACGAAATCTAAATGGCCTCAGATGCTGAAAAAGACTTAAAAAATGCTCTTGTGAGCAGAGACAAAGCTCTTGTCCATCCAGAGCAATAAAATCTATTTAAATTTTTGTTTTATACCAATGTTTTCTTCCCTATTATTGTATTTTTGTATACTAATTTATTTTTTATAATATATTGTAAATGTACATGAGATGATCCGACCATAAAAAAAAAAAATTATATTGACTATAATTTAAACTAAGTATATATTCCGAAAAAGATGAAATTTTTTTATATATTTCTTTCTTTTATTTTAAATCTTAATAATCACATAATTTAGAATGTTTTATATATACCGGAAACAATTTTTTTTATTTATATGAGGTCACAGGAGGCCAAAAGTTAAGGCATCATTGATTTAGATTAATATTGTCCCAAAGACAACCTATCAGATTTTTTTTTTTGACAAGAGCAGTCTGGGGAATTTTATATTCATATAAAATGTCTTTTTCATTGAATAATCAATCCTTTTTTTGAAGACCAGTAAAGTCTAGAGTATATATTTCTATATTCTAACGATAAAAAGAATTACTCCCTGGAGTGGAATTATCAGACGAATAAAAAATTGGAGTAAATAAATAACCTTAGAATTGGAAAACTTTATAATGCGTTATTTTTTTATCATTATCATGTATTACATATGTGATAAATAAATGAAAAAAAAACTTGGTATTTTACTTCTATAATTAGCCATTTTACCATATAATCTCAAATGGAGGGAAGTGAAAAGGGTGAGTATGGAAAAAAGGTGCTTCAATTTTTTAAAACAACTCTAATAATTCTTTATACACCGTTTATAAATAATATTTGAAAATGCATTAGCAGACCTTAGCATCTTTCACGAGGGGCTTACAAAATCTTTCAGAAGGTATTACAAAATTCCAGTAATAGCATACTATTATATTTATATAATTTTCCATTTTTTAATTAATTTCATAGTTTTCTTCATTGTTTTGATTCAAAAGGAGGATGTTGTGGTCCAAAACAGTGACCTAGGGAGTTCTTCTTAAATTAACGCAGTAACTCATATCACCCCAAGGATATAGGAAATGATAATGTCAGATATTCTTAGCTTTCCGAAGAAGTAGGAGGACTCCTTGGTGGTGGTGGTGATCAATATACGTAATAGAGGAGGAAAGGGAGTCTCTCGGTTGCCAGTGACCTAAATGTCACAAAGGCAGTAGACCCTTGAGCATCAGCATCAGCCTTTGCCAGCAAAAACTATCCCCCTATTGATTTTGAATAGACCTTGCTGTTTCTTCTTAGCCAAGGCCATCGACCAACCTTGCCAATTAACCTCCACCCTATCTTCCATACAATTGACTGTTTTTCTATCTTTAGAAAATTGGAAATTTGAGAATAAAGAGGAGTAATTGATGATCTGGAGATCACTCTTACTTTTGAGAAAATCTCTATGTGGGTCGGTGATAAATATTTTTTAGTATAGATGATTTCTTTTTTGTAAGCATATGTTTGTCAACCACTCAAAAATCGAAATAATTATAATTTTTCTATTTTTTTTAAGAATACTCCAGGTTTAGGTATCTCTAATATTAAAAAAAAACATCGATTTTTTTTGCGATCGCAATATTTTCTCATATATAGGTAAGAGAAAGTAAAAAGCTGGTGTTTCTGGAGGATGGCAAGATAAAATGTGTCACCCCAGTAAAAATCTTTTAGTAGCACACCTCCTTCTTTCGTTGGCACTTATTATTTTTTAATAGAAATAAAAACTTTCCATTTTTATGGAATAATATCTTAATTTTTATAGCCTATTATTAACCTTAAATTATTTGCTTGAGGAAGAAAAAATTGTTCCCGGCTCTATCGATATAGGAAAACCCCTCGCTGTCTAAAATGCAAGATATTTAGTTTCAATCCTTCCAGCAATTCGGTTGCCCTCCTGTTTATAGTCATCCAAATACACACCAGGTAAAATTGACAAAATCTCTGAACTGACGGAATTTTTCTTCTTTGAATGTTATCTCATCTATTATACTCCAAAGTGAACAAAAATCTATTTATATATTTATACTCCCAAGGTCTACCTCTGTAATGTATGTGTAATGTAACAGTTGAAAGTAAAGATCACATTTTATCTTCTTTTGAACAGGAAAATAGATTGAATTTGTATTCAAGCCAAAAATAAGCGAGTTGGAATATCAAAGAGAAAATGATGAATTCACCCAAAACCCTGTTCCAAAAGTTCACTGAACACTCAACTCCACTTTTGCAAATTATTTAGGTTCATTCTTTTAACAATAATTTAATTTCAAAAGGACTTAGTTCATCATAGAGAATACTTTAAGAATGATAATAAAGAAATTTTTTATTCCCTTTGACATTATATATACAGAGGGAATCTATAATATAATGGCCTTCAAATTATGATGACTAGAGCAAATGTCAACGACTTTGAACAGGAAATACTTAGCAAAAAAAAAAACCTTTTATCTTTTAAAGCACTTGCAAAATTATTTCCTTGTAAGAGGTTAGGTGATGATATGGTAAATTAGACCCTTTATTCCGTGAGTGCCTGAATGTGTAGACCCGACTAGGACCCAAAGGGTTTAAAGAAAATAGATAGCCTATAATCATTTAATAAAGAATCAACATCAACTTTTGGCAACTTCTTATAAAGTTCAAAAAAAAAAAAGATCTTTGCTGGCCACATCGATAAAAATAAATATAGCTTGATTTTTCATCTTCTTTAAAATAATATAAATTTCCTTTCGGATTAAGGCGGAGAAATTTAATTTGAAATCAATTTTTAATCTTGTTTCTAATAAAGTTCTCTCTCTCTCTCTCTGTTATTGCACCTTACTTCGTTTTTACGATGTTATTTCAGTAAATGTTTGGCATTAAATTAAATGAAAGGTAAATGGAAAAAATAAAATATAAAAGTAGCCTATAAGATAATAATTGGAAACAATAGAGGTGTGGTCACACAACCTATAAAACCATCTCCACATTATATATACAGAGAACAAGTAGCTAGACCCCTCCCTCTTTATTGTTTTACATATTTTAAATGAATAATTTATTTTTATATATTTATTTGAATATGCCAATTGTTTATTATTCATAGTTTAATAGCCCGTTCCAACTGAAATAGTTAAAAATAAAACGATATCTTTCAATATGGAAATATTTAGATCATGAATATCAAATTAATTTGAATTCGAGGACCATTTTCCATACATTTGTATCTCAAGGGGGCCACAAAAAATTTTGATAATTAACATGACATTATTTAGAATTAAAAGGAAAACCCATCCCCCCCCTCCCGTTTTAAATAACTTGAAGTGGTCCTCTTACTAAAAAATTTTTTGTTTTCTTCGGTGTTTAGGGCTTTCATTATTTTTTGTAGGTGGTCCTTATTGTAAATTTTCTTTTAATTTATTTTTCTTGGTTTTAATAGAAATTTTGAGTTGATTTTCCCCATGAAGGGAGGGCTGGTGAATATGCTGAACTAAAGATGCTAGTGAGGAACCAATTGAGAAAGTTAAGAAAATTCTAGAAATTTGGACAGTAAAACATGTAATAGAGAGAGAAAAATAAAAAAAAATCGAAATGGCAAGATTGAATGAGAGCTGTGAGACGAAAAAAGAAACTGGGTCGCTGTTTCGGTTTTAATTTTGGCTTTGCTAATAAGTACAAAATAAAATAAGTAAAGATATTTTAGAAAATTGGAGGATTAAATTTTTTATCACCATAACACTTTCCCTTACTATTATATAATAATATAATAGTAGTACGGGAAAGTATGGTTAAAATTCAAAATTTTTTCCTTTCCCGTCTCATAAATGAACTCAGCTCTAAATAGGCCTCAGCTTATGAGTTTTTGCAGAAAATTTTTTAAATCCAATTTGATTAGTTATGGGATACGTAAAAAAACTCGGAATTTTTTTTTTTAAAGAGAATTCGCTTACAATAAGATCAATAAGATGGTTTTATTATTAAAAAATAAAGTTTAACGAAAAATAGCTAATTTTTCAAAAGCATATATATAAAAAACTGCGTCAGACTTTAAGTCCCTTCGGCATCTGAGGCCATTAGCTTTAAACAATTGCAAATATATTTTAGTTACGATACTTGTTACCCAGGCATATTTATTTATATCAATTGGTATCCAATTAATTTAAATAAATTTTCCTCGGACTGCCTGGGATTCGAACCCCCACCCCTTGGCTTTTAAGGTTATCAATATTGACAATGTCAATATCTTTAACCTCTCGGCCAGGGGAGAGGGACGTTGCAGTAGAAATCATTTGGAATAAAATTTAAAAAAAATTCTTTTTATTACTCTTAACTTTATCAATTAATAATAAAACCCTCTTCATTTCCTTTATTTATACACATTGAAAAGGAAGTTGAAAAAGGAGAGGATTTCATTCTAATTGGTCCTATTTAGGAAATCTGTTAATGGCTAAAAAGAGAAGCTTTGAGTTTGAGAAAGTGGAATTCCATTTAAGGCAGTCAGCCAGCCAAGCCTCCATCTCGTCCCCCATTATTAAACTTTAAAACAAGACCGCCATCACTTGTTTTTTTTTTTTTTTTAATCTCATAAAATTATTTTACACTACCAATTAAAAAAGGAAAAAAATTTAATGTTATGTCAATATTTTTTTTTTAATGCATATATATTTAATTGAGAGTTATTTTATAAAATGTCTTAAAAGAATTTATATATATTATATTAATATATTATGAATTATGAAGTTAGTAATAAATGAATCAAAGATATTATCTGGTGAGGAATGCCTTTCGTCATCATTCCATTAGACTTGGAAATAATATCAGAATTTAGGAAAAATTGATAATGAGTCTAGTGAATGTAAACAATAAATAAGAAAATTTGGAGACAAAACTTGATTTATTTTTTTGCCATAATTCGAAACACTATAATGTATAAATCCATTATTTAATAAATTTAATAAGAAATATTTATACCGAAAAAATTTAAAAAACAAATGATCAACTTTCTAAAAGATTTTTCGATCAATTGCTCCAGATATCCTCTAAAGTGACATTGTCAACTTTGAGATTTAACAAATATGCATGGTCTGGATCAATCAATCGAAAAATCCATTAAGAGATTGGTCATTTGATGTTTTTTTTAAAGTTTCTTCGATATCAGAGGCCATATAGACTTTAAACGATATATTAATATATTATATTTAAGTTGTGATACACCCTGTCCCTTGGTGCAGAGGTAGAGGTTTCGCCTCACATTCCAAAGGTCAGAGGTTCGCTTCACGTCCTGAGCGACAAAAATTTATTTCTATTATATTGGCTACCAATTAAGGCCTCAGATGCCGAAAAAGACTTAAAAAAAAAAAAAACGTATTATCCAAACATATTTACATCATTTGGTAGCCAATTGATTTAAATAAATTTTCATAGGATTGACGTGGATCCGAACCGACATTCTTTTTAAGGCTTTTAAGGTTATCAATATTGACAATATCAATATCTTTAACCTCTCGGCCGCAGGGGGGGATACCTTTAAGCAAACAAAAACCAATAAAAAATGCAACTCGTGTTATAAGCAAAACAAAATGAGACACAGATACACATACCTATTTTTCTATCCACAATTTCATGTTTTTTGGACTCAGGAAACATTGAAACTTAAACATTTCTCTGTACATTCAACCATCGACTCTCTAGACTCCTATTGATATTAATATGATGCTATCTTTTATCTATAGGCAGACCTTGATAAATATATAGTCAGGAAATTAAAATTGAAAGACTTGAATTTTAATTTCATAACTTGGCAAAAATTACCAATACTCTGCTTTTGAAAATTTCTTTAGAGTCGCGAAAATATGAGATAACTTTAAAAAAAAACTAATTTCACATTTACATTTATACACTTGCTTTCCACTTGGTTGAATTTAAATTAAGGCCCCGAGGCGAAAGTTTAATTAATGTTTGAGTGTCTTCAAAAAATAAATAAATAAATATTAAACAAACATAAAAAAAATGATTTATTTCTCTACTACAAATGATTTAATTTAGTTTTTTAAATTTTATTTGATATTAACATAAACATACGTAAGCTTTTATATCTCTATTCTCCTGGACCACCAATATTTACACACATATTTATAAAGGACCTCCTTTAAGCCTCTAATCTAATGGGGTAGAGGCATATCAAAAGCAAATTCTTTTCAACGTCACTCGACTTAGGCTTTCATTTCAAAAGAAATAGATAGTTCAAATATTTCCATCTTCCTGCTTCTATATAGACAAATATTTCTTTAGACGGAATTCATTCAAAATAGACATATTTATAACTGTTGTACTATCAAATGACCGAATCATCATGCACTCTCAAACGAAGAAATTCAATAGTAAAAATTTGATATTCTATGTCAGCATCCAAATTTAATTATTAAAAATTTAATGTTTAAATTTTTAATGAATTCCTACACATGCAGTCAAATTGCACTAAAAGGACAATGATTTCGTAGACCTAAACATAAATAAATCTCCCCTCCCCCCCAGCCTCCTTCGTATTTTTACACAAATCAAAGTTTGAAAGAAACGGCATTGAAATTGTATGTTATGGCTGGTTAATTTATGAGTATAGAATCTAAAAAATTAAAAGTTTAATTTCGCTATTTTTTTTATGATCGTATCGATATATGTGTATATATAAATAAATTTTGTATGTACAATAATCTTATCGATAGATGAGATAACTTGAAGATATCGGAAAATTAAAAATGTAAAAAATAAATAAAAAAAAATTGTTTTGTGAGTAAATAGTTTTTGCAATTAAACCTTGGGTATCAAATATTCACCTAAATAAATATATTATTCATTATAATTAGAAAAATGTGGTGTAACGGTTGCATATCACACAACTTTCTCTTGCCTAATTTAAGGAAAATTATGTGATGTGCTGTCACATCAGATTTTTGCGACAGGTTCCCTATTTCACAATTTTATTTTAGCTTAGATTTTTCATTTTAATTAATTATCAATATTTAAAAAAATTAAATTAATTAAATTAAAAATCATATTTTTAAAAAATTTCTTCGACGTCTGAGACCATATAGACTCTTAAATAATACACAATATATTTATTACAATCCAGACATTTATTTAAATCAATTGAATATCAATTGATGTAAATAAATTACATCAGTAAAACACTCGGTAAAAGTTACGAGGTGCAAGCCATCAAGGAATCTAGCTTAAATATAAAGTTTCTCTTATATTTTTTCGTTTTTGAGAAATGCATTTTGATTGTGTCCGTCATTACCCAGAACTAGGCAATTTTTATTTTTAATGTCCCAATCATGATAACCCAGCTAATTTTCAATCTACTTGTAAAGTTCGTTATTGAATTATTTTTCTGTCTGTATGTCGGTCCACAATTATTTTTCGAATTTCAAAATTTTGACCTCGTATTCGGATAAGGCATCAAAAATGGAGTACAAAAATTTTAAAATCCGTCCATGGCTATATGGTCAAAATGCTCGTCGAAATTTTGAATTTTACCAAATATCATATTTTTTATGTTAGATCCTACTCTATCTATCCTATCCATTTTATTATTTCGAAACTGTGGCGAGCGAAGCGAGCAATTCCACAGTCCTTGCGCAGATTCAAGTTCGTTGCGGTAATGCTGCTTTGTGCATTTCCACCTGTTTGTATATGAATTTTATTTCTTTCCACACTTAATTAATTAATCCAAATTAACATTTTTCTTGGATCTAATAATTCCATCTACGTGTACTCTTGTTTATTTACCCGAAGTACTGAGACACTTTATCCTCTAGCCATAGTACATATCTATCGGCACTAAGTGATGTTGATTTTCTATCATTAACTCACCTCATCCTCTTATGTTTAACTAATCTAATCTATTTCCAACCAATCTTTTTCGTCCAGCCTAACCCATTCCAATTTAAGCAAGATCCCCCAATATAACCTAAAAAATTAGCATTAATATTCATATTTTCATTTTACGGAATATTTTTTAATCAGATTCAAAAATATAGAATTTCCTATATTTTTTAAATTTATTTATTCAATTATTTTGGAGTTTTCAATTTGTGCCTTTGGGAGTTTGGAGGGGTGAGAGGGGGGGGGGCGAGCGCATTCCCTGGGACCTGTTTATCTCACTTTTCATTTTCTTTCAATTCATCCGGCATTTAGTATAACGCGATATGAATAATGATATTTCTAAAAGGACACCGAAAATTAATTGCATAAAACCTTATAATAATTTTCTTTCTTAAATATAAATAGATAAATAAGTAGAGGAATTTAGTGTTTCTCTACCCTATATTTGTTTATTTATTTATTCAAATAAGAACGTTAGCTTTTAGTTTTTTTTTTCCTTCGGCCGGTAATGATTATGCATTATGCATGACGTCATCGCTGACATCAGATACGATAAAAAAAACACTTTAACTTGAATGACTGACTCTTTGTGAGTGAGTGACTTGTCACGGACTCAACTAATTTTATCATTCAATTTTTTTTTAAATGAGTTCTTTGCTTGCTTTAGAAGTGTAAATATGTATGTTCATAAAAAATGAAAATATTAAAATCATATAACAGTGAAACAAATGAAAAACCCTATTTTATGTTACATAAGATTCATATAAATTTAATTACCAATTGGAGGCTGAAGATTATTTGAAACATCCATCGCCAGAGATAGAAAGCTGTTTTTTTTTTGCTTGTGATAGTAAAAAAATCACAAAAAATTTGATTTTTAAAGATGAGGTTGTATGGATGTGTAGATTATAGAAATGTTTGACATATATTTATAAAAAAAAACCACTGCTAACGTTTCGTTTCGGATTTGGACCATCATAGAAACTGTGATTGAATTCGATGGTCCAAAGGCTGACCGAAACGTTAGCAGTGGTTTTTATATAAATATATGTCACATGAAATGAAATAAGCATTTTTCCCCTTTCCCAATTTTATTTTGAGGTTTCATTAGATATACACGTTTTGTAGTTCCAAGAATTCTAAAAGACCCGCCCGAAAAATATCTCTCCGCCTATGAGTGGGTGGGTTCTTCACTCAATTAAAAAACAAGAATCTTTATTAGCATTTTTTTAAAAATTATCTACTACCATTATCTAAAAGATTTGGGTCAACTGCCTTTAATACAAAGTAGTTTTTAATATGGGAAATTATATGAAATTTAATTGATATTTATGTAGTATTATAATCTAGAAAATAAAAAAAATTTGGTGCTGTTAGTAGATCTTCTAAAGAAGCTTTTAATTAAGAATATTAGCTGCCGTGTCCAACGATAAGCCCTCCCTGGACCCATTCGTCTTTCAATCCTCCTTTCGTAACTCTTTGACTTAAGTTTTTCCACCATTCTATTCAATATTCAGGGTGAAGAATAATTATAAATGTAAAATTATTATTAAAAATAATTTTAATAAGAAATTCTATCAACATGTCGAATATTTCAGTTTTAAAAAATTTCTCAAAAAAAAAATTTATTTTTTAATGAAATTTAAATGCCCAGGATGATTATTTCGGTAAATAAGTATAAAATTTCATTCCAAGAGGTCATGTTGTGACGAACAGTACCAAGAGCAAACAGTACTATTTCGTATATACGTATATAAATATTTAGATAATTCTTTAGATCTTTAAATAAGGAATTTTGAAAATTTAAAAGAATTTCTGGATTTTTTTATATCTAAAAACATTTAAAATTCCTTTAAGTTGAAAACCCACTAAAGAACGTAGAGGTAAAGAGAGAGAGAGAGAGTGAGTTACACTTAACATGATTTACGGTTGTTTGTTTAAACATTCAAAGATATCAGAATCCCGGACTTTGAAAAAATTCTTGTCATTTGTCTTATTAGAGACTTAATTGGCAACATAGTAATCTTCTTCTTAGTGAATTTTTATGCAAATTTGAATAACAAACCTATTTACTTCGCTAAGATTTTTAAAGAAGAGTATTTCCATCTTTAAATTCTACACTCATTTAGACAGTATGACGATTAATCTTTCTTTTATCTTTATCACCTTTTGATCGAAAATTTATTTATATTTTTTTTTAATAGACACAAAACAAAAAATCCTCAAAAATATCGTATTATTCCGTTATTCACTACTAAAAAGCACCTTTTTAAAGCCATCTATTTGTCTTTCTATCTTCGATAATGATAAAATTTTGTAAAATTCTATTTATTCCCCTTTAAAAATAAATTATAAATTTATCAAAATAATAAAAGACAAAAAAAAAAAAAAACATTTTACTTTTCCCTTTTAAAGACAAACATTTTTTTTTTAATTTCTACTGTTAGCATCTTTTTATTTCAGCCTTCTACAGGAAAATTCCGGCTTCAATAGTAAGCCTTATTCTGCCCAATTAAAATTACAAAATGTTAATATTTGTTTCTATCTCAGATTATAACGTCAACTAAAAATAAGAGAAAGTATATAAAAATATATATGAAAATTGTATTAAATTATAAATATTAAGCTGGGATGAGGAGAGTTTACAACGCTGTAGAATTAAAACAATCTAACAAAACAAATAATTCGATTTCTTCTTTATTTAACAAATCAAACCAAAAAAATATTTCATTATAATAATAATTCCTCATTTTTGATCCCAGTACTTAGTATTTTCGATAAAAATATTCTAAAAATTGTGGGATATTATTTAATAAGGTATTAAAATTTTAAATTTAGTAAATAAAAACCTGTACCTGCAAAGAGAAAAAATTACTTGCTATCAGATATTTTTTATATTTCCTAAAGAAACTATAATTTTATTCGTAAGAAAACCAGGGAATAGACATGTTTTAGGCAAAAGATATTAGAGACTTACAAAGTGTTTTAAAAATTCAATTAAAAATTATTTTTAGAAATAGCAGAATTAAGTTTTGGAAATTACCTATTTTACAAACTCCTCCATTCTCTGGTAAAGAAGCAGAGCCAGGGCACTTTGGATAAGAATCAGTTCCAATGCGGCTAGTATATTAATTTTACATTACGTTTTAGATCTTCTAAAATTCATTTGAATTCTCTTGAAAATGTTAACATTATAATCATCATTTGTGGTAGCAATTTAATTGGACTGTAATGAACGATTGTCAGAATATATTCATATGTCACAAAATTAAACGTACCTTTACCTCTATAAACTAACACTATTATTTTATTATTTATTTGGGAATAAACCAAAGATGAAAGAAAAAAATAAGAAGATTATTATCTAATCTAAAAGGTAAAAAAAAAATGGAATAGAATAAAATGAATCTTAAAATAAAAGGGAACATATTGGTTTCGCCCTTGATACGTATAACTAGGCTTTATTGTTTCTGCCCTTTTATTTCAGCCCTTTGGGTTTGATTCTCTTTTTCTTTCTCTTCCTCTTACATATTTTATACGTAATCTTCTTTTCTTTCTTCGTTCTCTCCCTTTTTTATTTTTATAAATCTTTTAATAATCTTGTGTCATTTTTAATAGAAGATAAAACGATGGAACATTTTATTTTGTCTTTATAAATTGCGAAGTTAAATTCATGTTGGATGTTTTTGTAACATGCAATATTTGACCTCAATTTAATAGTCCGCCTAACACTAAAATTTCTTTTCATAATTGAAGAATTAAAGGAACTCTGAGCCTAAACATTTTTGTCTACAAAATTAATTTCATATTCTCGTGAAATTTAAATATTAAGGAAGACAATAAAAAGCATAACATCGCAGTTTATTTGGTTGATAGCTAAGAAAGTGTCAAAAGTTGATCAAATTATTATGTGAAAAGATTGTCGGTTGGTGGCCACAGCAATTTATTTATTTTTAAAGATGAACAATGAAATATTTTGGTTGTCCCAACATACACGAGAATTTGTCATGTTTTCACAACAAGCGCTTATGTAAACATCAAAACATCATGATTTTTAAATCAATGATAGTAATATGCTCAATACACAAATTCTAATATTATTATTTTATATTTTATGATAATTATTAGTAAAAGCGTTGTTATTGGATGAAAACTAATTTTAGTCGAAAATACCTAATTATTAAATTTTCATTTTACCTGCCAAACTCCAATTAATCGAAAAACATTATATCAATTAACTGATTAAAATGTATTTCCTATTTTAAGCTATATTTTTAAATATTTATTGAAGTAGAAAAAGATTAGCAAGCTCCTGGATTATAAATTAAGTAATAATCAAATAAAAAAAACTAGCTGCGCAGCCTGCCTTGAGCATTACAGGAATCTAGATGGGGTCTCTGAATTAATTGTTATCGATTCATTACTCTAGATCTATTCCAAAGCGCACCAATCTTTCTATGCATGCATGGTTCACTGGTTCTAGAGCAATGAATCGAAATGTCCATAAGTCTCTCCATAGAAAAGAATACACAAAATGTTTAGCTGGGGGACAAGTATAAATATTTATTATTGAATAATACGGAATATAAATAGAAATACAAGCGTCTCAAAAATCCATTAATGGCCTTTACCTTTTAGTGCTCAAGTTCGGCTGTGTTCTTTTTTATGTAAAGACTTATGACCAATTTGGAGAGTAAATAAGAAAATGTAATTATTTTTTTTAAAGTCTTTCGATATTTGATTGAATTTAGATTCCATCCTTATTTATTAATTGGTAGCCAATATAATTTAAATAATTTAATTTTTGTTGCGGGGGAGGGGAAGGAAACCACTTAAAAAGATATATGTGAATGAATAAAAATATGCCCAGCCTCTTGAATAGACAAGACTCTTCATGATCCGTTTGGTCAGTGGTTCCCTTCCCATTTTATTTAAAATGTTACTAATGAGAATAAATAACAGTTGTTTCTAATCTGATTTAAATGTAAAATTTATCTTTTTTAAATATATATATTCCTCGTACCAAAGGTCAGTCGTTGGCTTCCCGACCTGAGCGACAAATTTAAATTATAATGGCTACCAATTAATTTAAATAAATAAGGGCGGAGTCTAAATGGCCTCCGATGCCGAAAAAGAATAAATATATATATATAGAGCCGAAACGTCGAGTTAATCTCAACAATCAACGCGGGCCAACATCATTCCACATACAACCAACCGCGGAAATCTTCCAGAACTTATATATATATATATATATATATGTGTCTTTAAGAAAAGAATATAAAATAAATAATAATAAAATACAAATTTTTTCTAAATACCATATCAATCTTTTATAAGAATCTTATTTACATAGTTATATAGATTAACATCCTTTTTCTTTTTTCTTAAACCTTTATTCCATTTGAGATTTAATGAATGACTGTCATGATATAACAATTCCAAAATTCTTTTTTTTTTATCCCATTTTAAAATTAGTAAAAGTGTCTAGAAAACATTTGCTTCCGTTCTTGGCAAAATTCCAAAAGCAGTAAAAGTAAAATAAGCAAGCTGCTTCCCTAAAAAAAAAAAAAAAGGTATTATTTGATAGACTATAACATAATTTTGTATGTAATTGGGTCAGAAGAAAATTGAAGAAAAGGATTCTCTCTCTTTCTCTTATATATCTATATATATCTGTAATAAATCATCTGCATGATGGATTTATATTAAAGTAAAATTGAGCTGATGCCTAGCTAAATAATTCTCATAAGAAATATTTTTATATTATTTAGTGCATTTTTCTGTATTTTAAGATTTTTTTTTTTTTTTAAATTTTAGAATTTAATAAACTCTTACCTATAAAAAAATGAACAATAAAAATTTTCGGGTCACCTTGATTAATCAACCAGTAGTAATATTTTTGTTGGGAAAAATTTGACTCTGAACATCCTCAACTATCATATTTATCATTAATCTAATGTTCTGCTTCGCATAATTTACCCCTTTGTATAGATTTCCTTACGCAAGAAGATCCGAAACAAACCAAAATGACCGAAATATCCCGAAAGCTACTTTTTCGAAGCGACTCCTTGAACAAATAAACCTAGGCATGTGTCAACCCCCTTAATTAGCCTCAACTAATTAGAGTATTTTTTTTTTTTTTTTTTTTTTGGAGAAATTTATGATTTAAAATAAAAGGAATGAAAAAGAGATAACAAATATTTGGGAATTAAATATGATTGATAAAATTAATGTTTTTTCTCCCTGGTTTTAAATCTTATTTATTTCATTCATATTTCCTTTTTTATACATTACTTGCAAAATAATAATTTATGTTTGATAAAATTAACGTTTGCGCAAAGTGTTTCCGTTTTAACGGTAACATTAACGACTCTAATGACTAAATATTTCGCGGGGTTTCTCTAATTAAGCGTTAATCAGCGATCTCTTAAATGGGCAAAGTTTACTGCCATACTTCCTCTGAGGAGGGAAAAAAATTCTTTTTTCAACAGTAAATGCGATTATATGAAATTTTATCAATGTATACGTTTAATTAACTTATCATTCATTCTTCCATATATCTTTTCTACAAAAATAAAAACTTTTACAAACCAAAATGTAATTGATATTAAAAATTTCCCTAACTAAGAAATATTGAAGTTAAAGTTTAAAAATCTTTAAATAAAAATTGCAATGATAACAATAATTTTGTATATGTATTTATGCTAAAATTAATAGTTGAGGGTTTCAGATTTGAACTTATACTAGATTCAATGTTGCCAACATGGGAGAAATTTTATGTTACAGGAAGGACGGCGATTTCAGGATTTTAGAGGGGCATGGCCATAAAATGGTTGGGAACCACTGCCTTATAGAGTCATGTTTGGCACCTATTTTTTAATGAATTCATTAAATTCATTATCTTATTAGCTCAGAATTGATTAAGATTCTTTTTTATTAATCTTCCACCTTCCCTTTGTAAATATCTTCTATCTCTGCCATCGTTAGCTGAGTCTCTGTGGACTCTAATTAGTTCGCTATTGCAGACAGTATTTATTTGTTCCTCAAGTAGGCTATTAATATTGCTCTTGTTATAACAAGGGAGGGTTATTAACGGATCTATTTTTACCTTAATCATGAACAGAAATACTATGACTTGGGAATTGGCTTGTTTGCTCACTTTCTTTTTATTTATTTAAAAGTTCATTTATTATCATCATTTATAAATACTATTCTACACTTTGCAATAATAAAATGAGACATTGTCTTCTCTGAAACAGCATCCAACTAAATTCCACTATTTGATACAATACTAAAAATAAAAAAATCTTCCTTTCTTAAATTTTTTACTAGGCAATAACTACTTATCATGCCATCATCCTTTCACCTCGGAAAGACTTAAAAAGATGATTATTACTGTTCCTGGAGTAGGTTCTTTTTTTCTAAAATGAGAAACATCACTGATAAGATTGGATAATGTTTGAGAGAGTGAAGCGGAGAAGCAGTCAACGATAATAAATCAAAAGTTTATTTATTTGTCAGCACCAATCGTACTCATTATCAGGGGAAATAAGAGGTCAGGATGTCAGGTATATGCACTTGATGCTACCTCGATCTCAAGTTTCAAGTCTGAAACAAGCAGGAGATTTTCTGGGTCGGAGTCATACATTTTGCTTTTAAAATAATGTCATTATATTTGACAACGTGACATTTTATTTGCTCTGATAATGAGTATAATCAGCGCTGGAAACGTTGGCAAATCAATTAACTTGTTATTTATTATCTTTGGCTGCCTCTCCGCTTCATTTTCTCACACTGGGTAATTTTTTAAGAAAGCTAAGTAGGACCTTGAATTCAAAATTCTACTGTTTTAATACTCAAGGAATGTGCAAATACTTATTTTTGAAACACATAGACCTTGTAAACAACTTCTTTCTCCATTCAACCTAAACTAAAACCGACAGCTGCATTTTTCCAAAGAAATAAAAATAAAAATTTTTAAAGCAGCTGGCAACTTTTAAGCAAGGAAATTTGACACTAAAACGAATTAAATAAGACTGAATCATCGAATAGCTCTAAGTAACAATTTTTAATGATAAGAAGACAAAATGTTTAGCCTCCTTCCCTTAGAGGAAAGCTCTCTCCTTGATTCATGATCAGGGTCAGTAGTTCGTTCGCCTGCCGTTCTAATTGATAACATTTATTTAAATTATTTGGGCTACCAATTAAATAAAATAAATATTACCAATTAAATTAAATAAATATAGGCCGAGGCTTCATTTACCGAAAAAAACTAAAAAAATATAAAGATTCGTATTACAAAAACAAATTCGTAATATCTATAATAAAAATTGTATAATCAAAATAGGCGTGATTGAAATACCTTCGTTTCAATAGGAGATATTCCCTACCGATTCAGAAACAATATAACTAACTCCATTCTCTTTTTCTCCAATCATTTTTATATAATACAATTTAAATTTTTAAAGAATAAAAGGGAAAATTACATAGAGAATTTACCTTATTTACCTCTGGTCTCATATTTCAAGATAGAAAGAATTGTCATTTGCTATCAGAATAATAATGATAAAGGACATGTTGGATATAGCCTTTATTTTTTCCCTTAGAAAATCCTTTTATTTATTTATTCTTCCAATTTATGAATGATTAGAATTTGCACATCAAATATATACATACTCTCAAAATGTCTCCTCCTAATCGATCACATGGAAGAGAAGAGGAGAAAACACCAGGATTCAAATTGGCTGTGGGCGTCGTTAATCCCTAAACCAGGATTATCTCTCTCTCTTTATCTCGGCGGAGGTATTCAATTTAAAAGCCAATCTGTCATCTCCAAATATCAAATGGTTTAAAGGGAGGTTTCATAATAAATAGAGGATATTAAATCAATCAACGGCGAATTATATTAAACCTCCCTCCACTCGTCATCTAATCGATGTTAGAACAAGACGTAAGGAAACAATACGAGTGAGTTAGATAGCTAATAATTAATATACTTTGATTGATTAATTAATTTTAACTCTTCTTACAACATTCGCTCAATTTCAGAATGCAATAATTAAGATGTGATCATTAATGATTGATTGAATGATAAATAAAAGTAACCTTTTGATTTGTAAAAAAAGTTTAGAATTTGGAGATTGTAGAAAACCAAATAGCCGTGAGAATAAAGAAGTTAAACTTTTAATCACCGCTGGAATAGGGTTAATGTGCTTATCTCACAACCACTCCGTGGATCATTTCCTGTTCTGTGAGATAATATTTATTTATTAAATGTAAAACGGCGTGTCTTCAAATTTACAAAATGTTCATATCTTTAAAACCTTCTATATCAAAAGCAAAAACTCCCTTGACTCTTAAATAAGTGAGCAGAGAGAAAAATTGTGAAAAGGTCAATCTAATATCTCTCTGCTAGACATCTCAGAAGTATAAAGGAAAATAAAAAAAAAAAAAAAAAAAAAAAAAAAAAAAAAAAAACTGAAGTGCTTTATATAACCTTGAGTTATTTGTGATTGGCTTTTATCTATAAGGGAGTGAAATCCAGCTTTTCATAGGATTTTTTTTAGCTAGAGGGCACTTATCTAAAGCCCTATCTATATAGTGTAGTCTTCTATTTGGACACCTGAGATGAACTGGTTGGATGATCCTAACTCGCTGAATGACTGGTAAAGTTACAGTTAGCCACAGTACAGTCAGAACATGCATCTAGAGACTTGATTTTGAATTCAATAATTTCAAAATAATCAAAGTTTAATTGATTCTCAAAAATTTATTTTCCCGTTAAAATGAATAAATCACTTCTAGTTTGGATTAATTTAGTAGGTTTTCTCTCTCCATTGAAAAATATTATTTTCTATATAAGTAATAAAAAATAATCATTCTTGGAAAAGAGTTATCATTCACTTAGTACAATCTAGGTCAAAATTTTGGCCTCAGGTGTTTAGATTTAAATAAGTAAGAAAAATGTTTCATGCCAAAATAAATATTAGCTATATATTTTTTATATGCTCTTAAGTTATTAAATATGAAAAATGTGCCTAGTACTTTTATTGAAGATCTTTTTAAAAAACAAAATGCCAAATTGCTTTTTTTTTTTAAAAGAAATTATTATTATATATATATATTTATTTATAATATAATTTTTTTATTTAAATAATGAGAAAATTTTTAAATAGTGTTTTTAAAAAATTTTCCTTTCTTTAGCATTTTGGAAATCAATCTGCTTTATCTTTTATTCCTCCCCTCTCTACCTCTTTTCCTTTTGTCTTTTGTAAGCATTTTACTATTAACAGATGGACGCTTATTCAAATTAAGACCCGCGCTGCTATCTATTGATTAATTTAAGAACTTTACCAATTTTGAAAATTTTGAAAACAAAATGAATATAAAAAATAAGAGAAAAAATATTATTATCCTAAAATAACTCTTCAATATGATATAAATAAGCCTGGATTACTTCAAAAATTGTTTGTGTATCGTTTCAACTCTATATGGCCTCAGATGCCGAGGAGACTAAAAAAAACTGCAATATTATGATCCTGTCCCTTGGAGCAGAGGTGAAGGTCTCGCTTCACATTCCAAGAGTTACTAGGTCACTCCTTAACTCAATAAAATTTATTTAAATTATATTCGTTACCAATTAAATAAATATCGACAGAATCTAATTGGCCTTAGATAAAAAAAACAGCAACAATTAAATTAACTAGATAAAATATAAAATAATAATAAAAATATGTTTCTATATAATTTGTATCGTAATATCTATTGTATATTTTCGTTTAAAAGTTTAATGCAGTAAGATGCCGAAGAGACTTTTTTTTTTTTAAGTCTTTTTCGGCATCTGAGGCCATTTAGACTACGTCCTTATTTATTTCTATTAATTGGTAGCCAA